>JACEIK010003378.1:51281-67034 GCA_018107945.1 Datura stramonium | reverse complement strand
TCTATATCATACATGACTTTATATACATAAGAGATTGTGGAACAGAATCACCTAAATCACATGAAATCTAGAAATACACAGGATCCTAAATAGCACACTAGGAAAAAGAGTCATAAATATGATATTCTAAATTTACAACAATTATCATAAGATCTTAGAGGATCAAATCTTGATATGAAAAATATCTTCTTGGAGATATTAGATGATCAAATCTTGATATGAAGAATATTTTTCTGGAAATCCTCTATCAGCCAATAATTATTTATTGCTTCTCTGACTATTATTAATTTAACTTTTAAAACTTTTTTTTGTCTAACAAAATCATCGAAGTTTGACCCGTATCTTACTAGAAGAGGTATCAGTTATGAGATCACTCATATCGGTCAGACAAACATTCAAGGAATTGTTTGATTTGGCCTAACCTTTAGGATTTCACAATTTTTTCCTCAAGGGCTCTGAGTCAAAAGAGGTCTCAACAATTGAATTCTTGATTTCACCTTATGTCCTCTAACATTTCCCTCTCATTTTGGAACAAGGTTTGCCAAAGGCAAACTTTGAGTAATAAAAAAAAAACGCTTTTTAAGTTTAAGCATCACACTTACCTTTCTTGAAAACTCAATATACTCTATGAAGTTTGTCTCACCATAGTACTAAGAGAGTGCTTGGTTTAGCTTATAAGCTGGTTAAATCAGCTTATAAACACTTATTAACTTTTTACAGTGTTTGATTTTATAAAAAAAATGCTTAAAGAAGTTGAAAAGTGCTTTAAAAAAGTCAAAAGCCAAAAGTTGGTAGATACTAACTTTTTATTTTTTGGCTTATAAGCCATTTAAGTTTGACCAAACTATTTACCTTTTTATCCCATAATATTTTCTAATTTCAATAATACCCTCACTCAAATCTTTGACAAAATTTTATTTTTTTGTGCATATAAAAAAAAATTAAAATTCTGAAAAGAAAAAAAAGAGAAAAAAAATCGAGGTAGTATTAATTCATCTAAATTATTATATTCAAAAAAATCATAAAATTAAAAAACAAAAAAAACCAAAATAAATAAAAAAATTAAAAAAATTAAAAAAATTAAAAAAATTAAAAAAATTAATATTTGAAAAATTAAAATAACTTAAATAATTATATTATATTAAAAATGAATAATAATTAAATTAATTTAAATTTTAATTATTTGAAGATTAAAATATCACAGTAATTCACTTTTTATAGTGTTAATAGCTTTAATGACATTTTAGTCATTTTGACCCAAAATAGTGTTTAACAACATTTACATGCCAAACACATCAATAACTCTTTTTCGGCTTAAATCACTTTTATCTAAACATATAACTGGGTATTTATAAAATAAATTTTAACACTTAAAAAGTGCTTTAAACACTTATATTTTAAGAGCCATCTTTTATTTAAACAAGGGCTCTAAAATTATTGTAAATCATAAATATAACTTATAAAATTAATAACTTGAAACGAATAAAATATTTAAATATTATTATTTTTTAATTTAAATATCCTAATTTATTATGGACTTAATCCAATAATAGAAAAGTTATTGAAAATTATTTGTGTTATTTTATAATATGAATAGAAAAAGGTACTAATTTTTTGAATTAACATATATTTCTTTTTTAAAATTTGGGAAATGATGTTACATTTACTTTACAAGTTAATAGTACGAGTAATATGGAAACTTGACGACCAATTTGTTGGATAAAGTATTCCGATCCACATGCTGTGGCTGAAGTTAGTATTTCCTCCGTTTTCATTTTAATTGTGATGATAAAATTTGTTTAATTCTTAAAAAGAAATCATTAATTAGGGTAATTTAATTAGTATATATTTTTTTTATTAATTTTATTTATTATTAATATTTATGTATTTTTTAAAAAAACTTAAAAATATTAAAAAAATCAAAAAAGATAAAAAAATTAAAAAAATTAAAAATATTTAGAAAAATATTTCTGAATACCACAACTAAAAGGGAATGGAGGGAATACAATACTAGTCTAATAGAGGTAGTTTGTTGTGGTAGTTTGTTGTAGTTACTTTAATAATCAATCAAATTAATATAGGAGCAGCATATAACTGACCTTTATGAGATGTAAAACTTCGCATTTCTCTCCCACTTCCCTGTTATTCTCTCTCCGTTCTGTCTCCTTCGTCAATATCAATCTCCCCCATTGAAGCATAATCTCAGATTCCAAGTGTGAATCATCAATCAATATTCTTGGCACAAATTAGGTGATGATTCTTCTCTCTCTGCTTGGATCTTTCATGCATTTCAGCTAAATTTTATCAGTTATTTACCCTCTTCTCATGTTTGTTTCAACGCAATTACTATTTGATGATCTGGGTACTCAATGACCTGTTTTTTTTTTTTAAATAATGCTCATTTCTTTGTATTTTGAGATTTATTGATTCTTCGAATTATCTGAGTTTTGTTTACCAGGGTTCCGGCTGCATGATTGGTCCGATTACCATTTATGTGGTATGCGTTTGTTGTGGAATTCGAACTGCTTCTACCCTTTTTGATATATGGGCTTCTGATGCTACCAATTACTTTTACAGTTCTCTTACCTAGTTGTACCTTGTCCTGCTCGCTGCCCTTTTCCTTTCTGATGTTTTTGCTTTGTCAGAGTATCATCTGGTTTGGATTGATTTCCTGATTTCTTGAATGTACAGATACATTTAGTACGACAAGAAATGTTTACCGGGGAAAATATTTCACTTTGGGAAATCATTTTGCGGACAATTTTTAAGTGTTTGGTAGGTATAAAAATTGGTTTGATATGGTAATCCTATAAAGTGCAGGACAAGGCATAAGGATAGTGTCTTGATGGTAGTTTTGAGTATTGAAGGTTGAAAACAATGTCTAAATGACTGTGTATCGAGCAAAGTAATATGAGTTGGGATATTTGCAGGAAATCACTTCAGGCAACCAAACACTCAAAAGCATTTTCCTCAAGGAAAATATTTTCAGCTATACCAAAGACACCTTATGAAAACAACAAAGGAGATTCGTATTCATTTTATTAATTTCTCTTTCATGCAATACGATTATAGGATTTTTACAAATGCGAATGTGTGAAGGCCCCTGTCACATCTGTATCTTCCTTAAGCTCTTCAGCTGACTTACTCATTGTATGTTGGTTTTTTGTAAAAGGTGGTCAAGTTGAAGGAGAGCAGCTTAGTAGAGAGCAATGAGCCAGCGCTCGTCTGCACTTACAAGACCAACTTCAAGTATGATCTCAGTTCACTTTCAAACGTCTGCTTATGTGCTAATTTACTTTTGTATCAGAGTAGTTACTTCACTGCAACCATCTTATTGTTTCTTATGTGTTGTTCATGAAATAACTGGAAATTGCATCCAAGAGAACTTTTGTAAATTGAAGCGTCTAAGCTTAAGAAAACTGCAAGATTGTAGTCCTTGATACAAAGGCGTAAATAATCTAAGTTGCACGGACTCTTCACGTTTGATGCCACGCCCGTGTCGGACTCTCCAAAGATACACTACTTTTGGAGAATCCGACATGCACCCGTTGACATTTTTGAAGAGTCCGAGCAACATAGTAACTAATTATTTCTCAAATTTCTGAGATGATAATGTCATAGGAAGTAGCTGACTGTAGTTACAGATACATGCAGAAATAGTGGCTGTTGAATTAGTGCTACCATGCTGATTGTGTAATCAAAATAATATTGTATTTCTTTACTAGGACATTATGCCTTGTCTTTGTATTAGTGCAAATTAGGAAATACAAACAATCCTTAGGAATTAGTTGAAGAATGAACAATTTGATTTTACTGGAAATTGTGTCTGTAGTTCTTCACATTTATGTGCATGCTCAGACTTCCTCATTGGTTGATAGAAATATAAAGATGCTCCTAGGAGAATTTCAAGCACACTCTTTAGAAGTCAAAACTTCTTGTTTAGTTCTGGTTCTATCTGTCACTCGTAAGGTTATGGCGCGAGTTACAAAGGCCTGGTAATTCAACTGAGTTGTGAAGGAGAACATTGAAGAATAATGCAAGCTGTGTCCATAGAACACTTCTGTGAGACCGAACAGAGACCTTTGTTTTCAACATGGGTTAAAAGGGTCAAAATCTCTTGCTTTATAAGGGAATTGGAAGCAGTAGGTGGAGCTTCTGCAATCATGTTTGGTGTAGAGAGGCTTATTGCCGCCTGGTTGAATTTTTTTAATTTTTTGTTTGATAGGTTATCCAACTCATCCTTAAAGAAGTTCACATGGAAGTTGAGATGATTACACTGAAGAGCAATAACTTGTTAGCCATGTAGGTGGATCCCATGTCTGTACTGAATCTTTGATTTTTAGACTAGCGGTAGAGCCAAGAATTTCATCAACGGAATTCAAGAAAATCTCTCTTGTGTCTAGGGGATTCAACATTTTTTTTATATACACATAAGAAGATTTTCACCTGTATATACATAGTACAACTTTCCGGCGAAGAGGATTCAGTTGAACCCTCTCGCAATAGTGGCTCCACTAATGATGTTAGGACCATTTTTAACGGCTGGTGTGTAAATGCTTGTCTTTTGGTATTGCTGTTTACTTCATATAGTAATTGAGAAATTACAGATTCATTTAATGGAGAGTGGACTATAATGAAAGGCACCTGACTTAATATTCCAAAATTTAATTTTTCTTGCTGAAATTTCTTACTTTTCTTGAATTTTCCTCTACCCATTCCTTGTAAATAGGTCTATGGGATCCAGTAAGGCATTGACCCTTTACAAACTAAAAACTGCTTATAAGAAAATAAAAAAAAGGCTGCACCCTTTTTATTTGTTTGATGGTTATTGGGGCATAGGTTCTACAACTTTACATGCCACACATTGATGGCTGCACTATCGATAGTTGGCAGAAGGACTCCTTTGTGAGATAAACGAATTAGGATTTGGAGTTACAAGTTTTAATTTTGAAGTGCAAATTTCTTGTCCTCCTATCATAAAAGATAGCCCATGTGGTGTATTGGAAGATTCTTGTGCTGTTTGAGATAGTTCTATGCTTCTGTTTCTTCAAAGTAACTGCTATGTTTTGCACAAACTGATTATTTGATCTCCATTGGTCATAGTAAGCTACTGCCATGTCCTTGTATAGATACCTCCAGCCTTTTCAATCTTTGAATAATTAGATTCATCTCTTACTTTTTGTGTGACTGGTATTGTAAATTCACAGGCAAGAGAAGATTGAAAGATCTTTTGCTTCAAAAAGATAACCGTGTATGTGCTGATTGTGGTTCTCCAGACCCTAAATGGGCGTAAGTTTCAGCACCTGAAGCCTGCTTATCTTTCTATTTGAAGAAGTTTGGATACTTTTTGGATAATAACAGGAACAGGAAATGCATAATCCACATATCTAATTATTTTATAATTATAATTTATGGGCCTCTCTCTATATACACATAAGTTCGAAGTTTTAATATTGTTTTTCTTAGGCAGGAGTTGTAACTTTCTTAGATGTAGCTTTCTTTATTATTTCTACCTGTTCTTCTATGACTCCTGCCATGTATGTAGTCAAGCTGTTCGGCGAGGACTGTATGTTCAGCAAGAAAAGCTTCCCCTCATATAGAGAACAACCATATATAGATATCTATCAGGTTGAGTGAAAAAGGAAAAAGTGATTAGATGAAAGGCTGTTTAGCTCAGTTTAGTGTCTAATATTGAAGGCTAACAATTAAAGAAATCATTGTAATGATATGGTGAGAACAAATTCATTTGTTATGATTATGGTAAAAGACAGCTGACTCCTTCCTGATATAAGCTTCTGGGCTCAACTACCCTGTTGGTGTAGCCTATTACTACCATACCTAGCCTACATCTTAATTCAAGCCATCCATTTAGTAATACCTAAAAGATAGGAAAAAGGGGATGCTGCAGATAAGGAGGAACGAACTTAGAGATCAAGATATATAATATGGCTTTTTCTTGGAGAAAAAGATAGTGCCTTGGCATGCAAACTTCTAAATTTCAAAGAGTACTAGGTTTTAGATGTGACCATCTCTTCTTTCTTCCTGTTCTTGATTTTCATTATCAAATGATTTTTATTGTTGAGTTGCTAGCTTCGTGGGAAGTTGCTCAAAGTTTTGATATTAAATTTAATAAAAGATGAAGGTATATAAATGTTACCATTATCAAAAAAAAGATGAAGGTATGTAGAATAAGCAACTTACTGAATGTCGGATGCTGTTTTGTTTGTTGACGTCATAACCATAAAACCCATGCCAGATCTTTTAAGGGTCCTATGTAAGATAGAAACTATTCTATGAGTTCGTTATATCCTCTGCTAATTTATTTATTGGCTTAGTTGAATACTTATATGAGTACAATTTAGTGAAACTTACTCTAGATGTATGTTTTTTTTTTGGAATTGTTGCTTCCTATAAGCAGTTGAAATTTGGATCGCAACTGATTTTCTCCCTCGTCTTCTGTCTTGGTATGGACCGTCTTCTTTACGTTTAGGCCCTTGAGCTCGGTACCTCCTGTTAAATTCCTTAGGGCGGTCCGGTTTGAGCTCTGTACCCTAGCTTTATGTCAGATGGTCTTAGGCATGGTTGTTAATTTTTAGTTTTTTAATTGTTTTTGCCAAACTAGTTTTGTAAGTATTGAACAAAGAATAATTAAATAGAAATGCTATTTGAAAAATAAGTTGTTGAAGAGGAAAAGCCTCAAATTCACCGACTTCCAGGAAACTTACAGTTGAAAAAAAATAATATGATTCATGATACGAATTGAAAATTACTGGTATATCTGTACTTAAAGCTAGAATTTGCCACTACCAGTAACGAATTAGTTCAATTCTTCAACTATAGCGGGTGTACTCTATGTCATGTTCTTCAATTAATTCTCAACTTCCGATTGGTTAATATCAGTTTTCACGTCAGAGTCAATTCTTCTTCACTTCTTCCTTTAAGTGCTTATCCAATTTCAAATAAACAAACCCATTAAAAGTTCAGTGGTGAACTCTTCATTTTTAAAACTATAATCATCCCTATTAGAAGCTTCTTTTATCAAACAATAGCAACTGGAATATTATTACATAAAGAGCTATGGTGACAAGTACAATAGATTAGCTTGACTTTTCCTTTCACCATGACAGAATATTGAATGGCATAGTCAAATGTTAATGCCACTTTACGAGTATTAATAAAATTCGTAACTTTCCCAGTGTGAAATAGATAGTATAAAGGTCTTTGTTAATTGATAAGATGAACTAGATGAAGATATCCATACAGCAACAACAACTATACCCAAGTCCCAACCAAGTTGGTGTGTCATTATATATGCAAATAAAGATTTAAAAATTATTAAGTAATTATTTTATGAAGAAATGGAACATGTAGGTGTCAAAATTGAAAGCCACATGTTCCAAAATTGAAACAAAAATGTAGGCGTCAAAATTTGGATTGTAAATTTCAATCACCAAGAGCTAGTTAGAAATTAAGATGATGAGAACTTGAGGAAGTGTTAGGAGAATATTAAGAGAAAACAGTAAGTTGTTCTTAGAAAAGTAGGGTTATTTTATAGTTTTAAGTTTTAGGTAATAGTGTAAATAATTGGACAAAATAATTGGCTTCACTTGACTCGTCTGATTGAAAATATGGAGGGATGGCATTGGGTCTCACTTGGCCAAAGCCAGTTCCAACCCCCTAAAAATGGCTAGGGCTGGTTCCATGCCCTTCTTACCAGGTCTGGTTGGTCCAACTTCTTGGTTGACCTGACCCTTTAATCAGGTTTAGTTGAGACGGTATGGAAGATGATGACATTGCTTCAACCTTAAAAGATATTTAAGTAACTTATGTGCAGTTGCTCTAGACTTCTATGTCCCTCTTGTTTCAAAAAACTACTTTTAGGGTCTGTTTGGAAAGCCACATGGGAATTGGATTTGAATGTAATTACACAGTTTGAGCTGTTTGTTTGGCCAAGTAATTATTTGGTGAGCAGGAAAATTGGGCGTAATTGAGGGATTACACTCTCCTATTCTCAGGGGCAAGATGAGAATTGGTGGTAACTACATGGTGTAGTTATAAAGTTACTTTTTAGTTTTTTCCTTTTTGTTTCTATTTTGATTTCTTTTCTTTTTAATTATTACTTTTATTTCTATTGTTTTAATTTCTTTTTATTATTTTTTATTTTTAAAATATATTTTTCAGTATACATTATATATCTTTTATTTCTTTCTTATTTTCTAACTTTTACTTCCTTTCATTTCATGTAATTGCTCGTATTTTTATTTCTCATTTTTTAGTTTTATTTTCTTCACTTAGCATAGCATAACTGCGTTACTATTCTAGATTTTAAATTAATTAGAATTTTATTGTTGAATGAGGTTATAGACTTATGTTTTCCTTTTCTTTGAAATTATATTTTGTTTAAGTTATTTTGAAACTTATTTATGTTATTCTGAAATATGACATTAGAATATTATGTTAACTTTTTTTTTTGAATTTTGTATTTATGTTATATTTTCGGTTTCAATTTATTTGCTTTAGTAGTATTGACTTGTTATTTCACATTGCATGCTATTCATTTTTCAGTTAGAATTAATATATTACTTTTTTTGTCAAATATTTGAATAACTTTTTCTATCACTTTTTATTTCAATCATAATTTAATTTCCAATTTCATATAACTGACTATCTCAAATGTTTTTTTTGTTTTTTTAATTTTTTCTTTTTAATAGTAACGTTTTAATGTTTTTATATTATTAATTTTAAAATATCGTTATTTTTATAATATTAGTTAAAAATAGATGTCCATTAGTGAATATATCTTCAAGGAGCAATATGTATCTTAAATAACTAATTTAATATAATTTATAAAGACATATATTTATCAAATATATTTTTTAAAATTTAATCTAGCGTGTAATTACACTTAATGCATGACGGAAATAATTGCTTTTATAATTACTTTATGACAAGCGAACGAGGTCATCATTATTACTATACTTTGTGTAATTCTACGTTATGTAAATTACCTAAATGATTTACTCATTAATTACCACCTGACTTTCAACCCTTAAGAAAAAGAGCATACGCGTAAGGTGAAGAAAGGTCATTTTTTACTGGTAAAAAAGATCTCCTGGTCATTTCTGTTCCAAGTATATTAAAATACCTTACTCCTCCTTCCATTTCTCTCCCTTAATTTTATAGTGCTTGCATTATTCATCAATCCCAGGTAGGCCCAATATTGGTGTTTTCATATGCTTAAAATGCTGTGGGTGTGCTAGGAGCCTTGGGACTCACATTTCAAAAATGATTTTTCCAGCTCCTGGTCATTTCTGTTCCAAGTATATTAAAATACCTTACTCCTCCTTCCATTTCTCTCCCTTAATTTTATAGTGCTTGCATTGTATTCATCAATCCCAGGTCGACCAATATTGGTGTTTTCATATGCTTAAAATGCTGTGGTGTGCACAGGAGCCTTGGGACTCACATTTCAAAAGTAAGTTTTTCAGGGCCATTTGCTGTCTGTATTTTCTTCTTTTCTTTAGAGTTGATGCTGGCAATGATTTACTGCTTTAACTATGCTTTTCTTATTTGAGATACGTATGTAACTTAGTTCTATGGATTTACTTTTCCCAGGCAGAGATATCTTTTATTTTTCCCAAAGTCTTCATAATTGACTGCACATTGATGTTCTGATGTTCCAAATTCTATAGAGGTTGTTACTATAACCATTACCAGTGTTGCCGCACCAAGTTCTTATATCCTTGAACTGTTTGTTTGTTGTAATTTAACAAAATTGAGCTTGCTTCCTGTCACTGTCAAACAGTAAAATATTTTTTTTCGCTTTGTCCTTTATGATACCAACACACATGTTTGGTAGCTTGCAACTTGTTCATTGAAAAAGGAGAATAGGGTGGCAGTAAGATTGATGAATAGCTGGTCATCTTCCGTCTGACCCATGATTTACTGTTATTGTCAGGTTTCCAGCAACAATTTCCTGCTAAATCTGATTTAACGTCGTTGAAATATTCTAATTATCTCAGATTATACTTTTTAATTCCGTAAATCACTTTGCCAGCATTGCAGCAAAACTTAACAAGTATTCTCCTTTTCATGGCACGTTTTTTGTCTTGCTCTGTCCTGGCACTTGCTGCTTTGCTAATTGTCTTCTGGCAACCTCACGCCAGATAAACTATCTGTTGCCACAACAATTCCATAAATGTTTCAATATTTCTCAAGTACAGAGAGTTATATTGACTTGAAAAATTCTGTTACCCCCAGATTGCCTTTGTTTTTAAGTTGAGACTAGGATGCTAAAGCACTAAATTTCTCGGTTTCCTTTAGCTTACTACATAGCAGGGAGACAAGGACATACACCTTAGCAAGGTTTTTCTTCTAAAAGTCAGCTACATCTATGAAATTGTCAAGAATGTTGATCCATGTCTCTAGTGCATTTTTCCTGGCATGGAAAATGGCAATATCGTTCTTGCTAATACAAATTCTGATCTTTTTTCCCTCATTATGACTATGATGTTGCAGGTTTTGTCGGTGACATTGGATGAATGGTCTGATGATGAAATTGATGCAATGGTTGAGGTTGGAGGTAACGCTTCAGCAAATTCAATCTATGAAGCTTATATTCCTGAAGGCATTTCAAAGCCAGGACCAGATGCCAGCCACGAGCAGCGTTCTAAATTCATCAGGTTAGATCAGATGTGGAAGTTTGTTCTTTCTATTCATCTTTATGTCTTGAAGCAATTTGGATCACAGCCTTCGCAAGCCTTTCCTTATCGATTGTTGTGTCAGTTTTCTGGTAAAATATTGATAACATGCAGTTGGAGATGGTATAGGTATGTGGCTTCCTAAACAAGAACTTCCTACTTTCAGTACTGCTCCCATCATCTTGAATTTCCGTCCTTGGCTTTCCTTTTGTTCTATACTCTTCGCCCTTATCCATTAATCCCATTCTTGAATCCTTTTGGTTACGATCATGCTATAATCCTCATGTAAGTTAAATGATACTTCCCGCTTCTTTAAGCCAAATTCAGCAAAAGTAAAGTCCACTGGTTCACATGTCGAAAATAAAACTTAAGAACTTAGAATTATATGAAAAATACAAAACAATTGGAGGTGTAAAGAAGTTCTGAGACTTCTGTTATTTGAAAGGTAACATATATTATATATATAAAAAACAAACTGCACACAACAATGTGTGTAGTCACCCATAATAACTGTCTGGTATACAAGAAGGATTCTAAAACATGAAAAATAGATTCAAGATCTTCTAGGTACTCTATTTTACGTCAAAAAAGAAAAGGACCAAACACTTCATCTTCAGCTTTTGTATAGTATTGCATTTATCTTCAAAGCACCTTTGATTTCTTTCTTTCCAAACTGTCCACCAAATACAAGTTGAGACAACCTGTCACGACCCGAACATAGTCCTGGATCTAGACACGCAACCTAGAACCATAAATGGCTCCAAGTCAACCCATGACATCAACATGATAACTAAAAATCAACATAAGCAAACTGATAACTGAATTCTGAAATAGCGGAAGTCTGAATAACAAAATGTTTAGTCAATGATAATATCACAACACTGAATCCGAAGCTGAATATACAAATCTATGTCTGAAAAGCCTCTACTAACTGATGAGATGTTGGGACAAGCCCCTAGCTATCTCTAAGTCTGAAACAAACTGACATAACAATACTGAAAGATAGATGTCCCCGGAGGATGAGGACTCACCCAAGGCAGGGTGTGAGTTGAAACGAGAGCAGAACTAATGGCGTGTCTGAGTCTGATCGCTAGGACCTGTATCATGAAACGATACATCATAGAGTATGCGGTCAGTAATTGGAATGTATTGAGTATGCAAAATAAGTAAAACAGGATGAGTAAGTAAAATTGAAATCATACATATCATAAATCATAACATCATAAGATTCTGAGAGTAAAAACTGCATGCTGATATCTAAAGACATGAATAGACATAAATTGGATCTCATAACTGAATTGAATGACCCAAAGTTGAAACTGAAATTCATAAGTAAAAACTGATAACCTGATCGTTGCGTCAAACTTGCTAAAAACATACTATCATAACTGATAAACATGCATAACTGAGATGATGAGGAACAATGGAAGACTAGTCATATAATCGACACAATCACGATAGAGCTTACGTGATCCCAACTATTACACTTAAGTGGGCACAACCGTCCAAAGCCTTGCCAGGGCTAAGGGCATACCATGATATCGGTATCAAGCTGAAGGCCCATTCGGGGCAGGGGAAGCTCCCAAGGGAGGTTCCAAAGTAAAATGTAAAATCCTACGTTGGCACGTAGTTCTGAGACCCGGGGTTTCCATGAACCCCTAGCCTACTCGGTGCTAGACACTGCTCCCAAAAACATGCAAGATGCTCTCCATCGTTTTTCAACGAAGCTGAAACCATTGTTTTTCAACGAAGCTAATAATGAAATTACATGCATAGTCTGAAATCTGAATACGGGGAGTCCCGACTCCAAACATACCATAAGCTGAATTTGAGAGTACTGACACCAAAACCATATGGTAAGCTGATTTATAGAACTGAACTGAATCATGAAAACATGCTAAATCTGAGTGGGATTACCCAAAATCTGAAGATCATGCATAATTGAAATAGACTTCACTAGTCAAAATCATAGATTCATATATGGGTAATTCATAAACATACATACATGTTAGATACTTCATCATACTTGAAATTATCAAACATAGACTTACTTTTTTTCATGAACTTGCATAATTGGGCAAAATTTTCTAAAACTTGAAAACATGAATTTGTAATCAATTAGTACATAAAATCTGCCCATGAAAATCTTAAAACATGCTTTGAAACGTGAAGGGAATTGACCCATAAATAAATAATAGAGAATTTTATAAATTTGAATTAAAACCCCATAGAATCATACACTTGAATTCATGAACTCGAGAAGAAATTTGGGCATGAGAGTGAAAGAAAACTCTCATTCATGGTCCTATGTACCTGGGTAAACTGATTCTCAACTTGACTTTGAAAGCGCAAGAGATTTGGAGGAGAATTGGAGGATCTAAGCTTGATCTTCAATGGAAAACCTCTAAACTTGCATACATAGGAATTGATGAATTAGAATAGGTTAAACTCTCTTAATACACTTCTTTCAGGGCTTAAAATGACGTAATTAGGGCTTAGGAGCTTAGGAATTATGAAAACACCCTTACTAAATTCGCATGAAAACAGTCACTGCCAGACCCAACGAGGGATTGAACGAGTTGTTACCCAATTGGACGACTCGTCGTCCAACTTGTCGTCATCACTGGAAAAAAATCTGCTTCTACTGAACTGCTTCAACTGACGACTGACATGACGAGTCGTTAACAGGGACGATGACTCGTACTTCCCTTTCGTTGATCCCACTGCAAGTCTCACACTATCCAACCAATGATCGATCTGACGAGTCGTGAAGTGGCACCACGACTTGTCCCTCCATCCGTTGCCAGCATTGCCCAATCATCCTTTAACCACCTGACGGGTTAGACCACGAGTCGTTGGGAGTGACGATGACTCATCGTTCCTTCCGTTGCCATTGCCTGATAACAACACCTTCTCAACTGGTCGCCACCTGACGGGTCATTTAACGATCCATTAGGTCACACCACGAGTCACTGGACGACTCGTTCTGTGACCTGGTGCGAAATTTCTTGCTTTCTGAGTTTCAACTCACGGGTCTGATCTGAGGCAAATGTTGAATGTTGGACCAAGATTGTCCAGTTTTACTTTCTAGGGGAGGTTGNCCAACATGCTAGAACTTCATGTATTCTCCTTGGCATAGCCCGCATGATTCCCCTTTGATTGATAAATATCTTCCATAATTGACCTGTCTTCCTACAATGCAAAAAGGGACGATTGATTGTCTCTGCCTCCACTCCACATAAGAAACATCTGGAGCATAATAGAAATTCCGCTCTTAATAAGATTGTCCTATGTCAAGACTGCCTCTTTTGCCAACATCCATGTAAAGCAAGCAACTTTATATGTGTTATGAGAGTAAAGAGAATAACTTACTTTATTACTCAAAGAATACAATGATATTAATACAAGAGGAGAATAAGCTAACTATGGTAACTAAATATTTAAATCCCTACAAAGCAGCTATACACAATAATATACCGCTATGTTGATTCTGTAACATATTTAAATCCCCACAAATCAGCTATACACAATAATATACAGCTATGCTGATTCTGTAACACTCCCCCTCAAGTTGGAGTGTAGATATTGATCATGCCCAACTTGCTATAAAGATAATCAACTCGATTTTCATTCAACGATTTTATGAACAAATTAGCTAGTTGCTCTCCTATCTTCACGTAGCTTGTGGAAATCACGTTTTCCTGAATCTTCTCACGAATAAAATAACAGTCAACCTCAATATGTTTAGTTCTTTCATGATACACCGGATTTGAGACAATATGAAGAGCAGCTTGATTATCACACCAGAGTTTTGTTAGTGTATGATGCTTCAACCCAATTTCAGTTAAAAGATGATGTATCCACATTTACTCACACGTAGACTGTGATACTGCTCTATAATCGGATTCTGCACTGGATCAAGATACAACACTTTGCTTCTTACTCCTCCATCATACTAGATCGTCTATCAATTTTGGATCTAGCCCAACAACATCTAAAAACCACACAACACGAGTATGGCCGTGATTGCTATATAATATTCCAAGTCCAGGAGCTTCTTTCAAGTAACACATAATATGTCCCAGAGCCTCCCAATGTTTGACCGCAGGTGCAAACATAAACTGGCTAACAACGCTCACTGCAAAAGCAATATCCAGATGAGTCACAGTAAGGTAACTTTCCAACTAACCTTCTAAATCTCTTTGGATCATTAAAAGGATCGCCATCATCTTTTATAAGATGCACATTCGGAATCATTGGAGTATTGTAGGGCTTGGTTGCCAACTTTTCAGCGATTGCAAGAAGGCCAAGAATATACTTTCTTTGAGACAGAAAAAATCCCTTCTTGCTTCTATTTACTTCTACTCCCAAAAGGTATTTTAACTGGCCCAAATACTTCGTATGAAACTGAGTATGTAGGAATGACTTGAGATAACACTTCCTGTGGTGACAATGTCATCAACATATATAACAAAGAGGATAGTGCCAACTGTTGATTGCCGCTAAAAGACTAAGTGATCACATTTGCTCATTTTCAATCCAAAATCTTGAACCACCTCACTGAACTTGCCAAACCAAGCTTGGGGACTTTGCTTCAAGCCATACAAAGACTTTTTCAAATGACAGACTTTCCCATACTCCCCCTGAGCAACAAAACTGGGTGGTTGCTCCATATACACTTTCTTTTGAAGATCACCACGAAGGAATCATTCTTGATATCCAACTGATGTAAAGGCCAATTCTTTGAAGCAACTAAAGAAATGAACAAGCGGACAGAAGTGAGTTGGGCAATCTGTGAGAAAGTGTTTGAATAATCTATCCCATAAGTCTGGCCTAAAATCTTGCTACGGAACCATCCGGATTAACTTTAAGGGGTGGTTTGATAGGCCGTACTAATTAGAATAGTCCTTGGATTAAAATTTAGTCCAAGCAAATATATTATTTGGTTACTCAATTCAATTTAATCATACCTAATACATGGATTACTTATACACCATAGGGTATATTATTTTATACCAATGAAATAAAGGGATTTACTAATCCTTGTATTAAC
>JACEIK010003378.1:33657-45935 GCA_018107945.1 Datura stramonium | reverse complement strand
CTTTATTTTCTAATATGGAGATTTGAGTTATTTGATTTAATGTTCTAAAATATTTCTATGGTTAAAAAGTAGGCAATATTTTTCTTTCTCTTTTAATAAAGATTTTGTACATTTTTATGTTTTTTCTACAAATTTCAATATTGTTTAAGTGAATGACATTATAAAATTCACTCTTAAAAATTTTGGGACCTCAAAATTTTGCGGGCCTAAGAAAATTTCTTACTAACTTCCCTGCATGCATCTGATGTGTCAAATAATTCTTGTTGGTGTTATCTAAGACATTCCTTTTCTAGTTGCGTCGAGGGTAGTGGTAATAGAGACCATTATATTTGTTTGTAAATTGGTGCTCGCTCTATTTCAATTTGTTTGTTTTAGTTTGACTTAGCATGAAGTTTAAGAAAATAATAATGACTTTTCAATCTTATGGTCTTAAACGAAAGATATGTGTAATGTACCTAAATGTCCTTTAAATTTTGTAGTCTTAAACTAAAGATATGTGTAATATACCAAAATACCCTTTAATCTTGTGGTCTAACATGCAATATGGGATGTTGAAATAAAACAGTTGCCAAATTAGGAAAGAGACGTTCTTTTTGAAATAAGTATAAAGGAAAGTAAGACAAATAAATTTAAACAGAGGGAGTACTTCATCACAAGTGAAGTTTAATCAATATATAGTTATTTCACAGAAATGTTGAAAATATCATAAATGTTTATTGTGTTTCCATTGATCAATTTTATGTTGTTAATGCTCAATTTGGGCACAGGAGGGCATGGTAGAATTTATTGGAATGCTGAAGGTTAAAGTAATTAAAGGCACAAACTTAGCCATCAGAGATATGCTCTCCAGTGATCCTTATGTTGTCCTGACCCTTGGTAAACAGGTTAGTCATTTTTTGACATTTGATTTAATTTTCTAGATAAGAAAAGGAAGGGATTTGAAGTCTTGATTAAATGATTGAATTGTGGTAGAATTTGTTGAAAGTTATCTCTATATTTTGGAAATTCTGCTTTTTTACCCTTATTCTCTATATGATCTGGATAGAATGAGAATATCTACATCCTTGATTTTGCTTGGCAAGTTGTTAGACCTTTTGATGTTGCATGCTCCTACTTATACATACACTCTCGAAGAACTAACAAGTAGAAGTTGATTCTATGTGTCTCTCTTATCTGGTTCTTTTGTTCAGAAAGTGCAAACAGCTGTTGTAAAGAGCAATTTGAATCCAGTTTGGAATGAAGAAGTAATGCTTTCTGTTCCACAAGATTACGGACCTGTAAAACTGGTAATAATTCTATTCTACCTCTCTTGGACAATGTTTAGTAACTTTATCCTCTTTATTTTCCTTCCTCTTGATGTGCTTATTTTTATCTATATAACTCCTCAAGGACTCACTTTGGCGATGCAATTTTAAGCAATTTGTTAGAGGATTAAACAAGAACTTCCTTTTATTGATTATACAAGATCAGATATATTGCTTAGTTGGCGTTTAAAATCCATCTGGTTTCTACATACGTGGGTCTCTATTAGCTCGAAGCCATAATTAGTGCACATCAATTTTGAAAAGCATATCATTCCTTATTCTCTGTGTTCAGAATATGTTATTTGCTTGATTTTCTTCCAACTGCTGAATGAATTACTTTATGGAGCTTAATGGTGTCAAAAAGATGAAAATGACTGTGTAAAAGAAAAATAATTGCACTTCATTGATTGTTTCATGTTGAGCAAGTTTGTGGTAATTGCTTTTCACTATCAAAGGCGTCTTAAAAAATTTAGTGGCGTAAAACCAAATTTTATAAGAAGCGTTAAGTATGTACACATATACAACAACAACAACATACCCAGTGTAATTCCACATGTGAAGTTTGGGGAGAGTAGAGTGTACATAAACCTTAAACCTTCCTCATGGAGGTAGAGAAACTTTTTTCGAAAGACCCTAGCTCAACTAATGCATATCAAAACCAGTAAAACAGAAAAATACAGAATCAAAGAGGACTAGTAGACAAAAAGGGAAGATATAGCATCTTTGGAAAAGGAACAATAACAAAAAATATGTGATTTGCCTTTTCTATTTTCTCCTTACTCATTGTTTAGTATAATATTCTTAAAGACATAAAACCTTTTAACTTGACCTAGTAATATTATTTTTAATAATAAAAATTAAATCAAGTTAATAAGATGTTAGTCATATGTTTTATTATGTGATCTTGGAGTTTATTATGCAAAATATATTATTGTAAAATTTTATTTATTAATATGAAGTCTTGAGTAGCTCATTTGAAATTCTAAAATATATTCGTTAAAGAGTAGATAGTTTTTCTTTCGTTCTTTTTTTAAATTTAAATTTTGTATTTTTATTTAAAATCTTCAATATTGTCTAAGCGAAAATAAAATCATAAAATTCACTATTAAAAATTCTTGGAGTCTCAAAATTTTGGGGGCCTAAAACAAACGTTTTACTAGACTCACTCTTGAGCTCCCTTGTTCGTATTGGCCAACAAAGCAAATCAATCCAGAGACTGTACGTTGCATAATTCTGTGAAACCATTTATTGTAAGATCTGGAGGCAAATATTGAGTGAAGTTGCATTCCCTTTTTTCAATTATAATTTATTAACATGAATAGGACCTCGACTATAAGAATATTCAAGAGGTGCGAAGAGTTCTTGGAGTTGAAAGAGAGTGTTCTAGGAAGTTACCAGAAGCAGAAGAGGGAGAGGCCTCTAAGAGCATAAGAGAGCGAAGATGGAAGCTAAGTAAAGCTTGAGGGGAAGCCATAGATGGGTTGTACCAAAATTAGGACACAAGAAGGGGAGAAAGAAGTATTCAAACTAGCACGACTTGAGAGAGAAACAAAGTTAGGACTAAAACAAAGTAAAGTGTATTAAAGACGATTCACAACAAGTGTTGACGTAGATAATGAGATTAAGAAGAGATGGAGGGGCAATTTTGGTCAACTCATCACAAACTATGAGAATAATATTTTAGAGGGGTAATTTTGGTCAACTCAACATGAACTATGAGAATAATATTTTAGATCACCATAAATTTGTGGATGATAGAAATTTTAGCTTCACTCAAAAAATTACTCCAATAGAGAGGAAGATGCCATGAAAAATATGAGAATTGGAAAAGGTTTTGTTCAAGATGGTATTCCATTGAGGTTTGGAAGTGTCTGGGAGGATGATTTACCAAGCTATTCAATGCTACATTAAGGAGCGGTAGAATGCTCGATGAGTGGAGAAAGACTACCTTGATTACTATTTATAAAAACAAAGGATGTATTCAAAGTTGTCCGAACTATCGTGGTGTTAAACTTATGAGTCATACGATGAAATGCTATAAAAAAAGTGATAGTGTAGCTTAGGACACTACTAGAGTGACAGAGAACCAAGTTGGATTTATGCTCGATAGATCTACAATGGAGTTATTTTTACTAATAGTGAAAATTCTCGCTAGAGGAAGAAACATCTATACATAGTGTTCATTGACCTAGAGAAAACATATGATAGAGTACCATAAAAAGTCCGCTAATAAATTCATTTCTTAAATATATAAATGCCATAAAAGCTAATTTGCTCGGACTCTTCAGTTTCGGTGCCGCACCCGTGTCCACACGACGTGGGTGTGGGCGTGGGTGTGGGATCCGTACCCGATATGGTCAATCGATTTTGGGTACTTTGACCAAAATCGATCAAGAAATTCCGAACAGATTCAATGATTTTTGTAATCAAAACAAAAGCTAAGGTGAAATTGAAGAAAATCCAATACCTTGTATATAGAAATTTCTATGTCACTCCTTTTTCTTTTATCTCCTTCCCAGATTCTTCTCTTAATATTTTCTCAAGTTTTCCACATAATATTTCATGATCTAGGTTTTATAACTCTAGTTTTAGATATTTGAATTATTTTTAGCCGAATCCCCGCACCCGTATTCATACTTGGATCCCTGTCCCCAAATCTTAAAATTTAGACCATGAAGGATCCGATCTCTAGATCCGCACCCATATCGGACACTCGCACCCAAGTCCAAGCAACTTAGTATAAAAGACATGTAGGAAGGAGTTGTTACTAGTGTGAGTACAATAGTAAGAGACACTAACGAGTCATTCCATGACCATGGGCTTACATCAAGGATCGACATTGAAAACATATTTGTGTTTCCTTGTTATGGGTAAACTAATTGACAAAAATATAAGATTGTCCCATGATGTATATTATTTGCCGACAATATTATATTAATTTGATGAAACAAGCGAGTGTGTCAACCAAAAGCTTGAACTATGGAGAATGATATTATATTAATATATGCATTGCAAGTTTAGTTAGTATAAGAAGAGTAAAGTTGAGGTGAAATTAGATGGAATTGTGATACCTTAACACATAATTCAAATGCCTAGGGTTATAGGAAAATGGATTGCTAGTTAAAGATGTGGCTCATAGATTCAAATTCGGATGGTTGAAATGGAGGACTGCTATTAGGATGTTATTTCATAGAAGGATGCCTACCAAAGGAAGCATAATTTCTATAGAAGAACCACAAGACCAACAATTATTTTGTAGTGAATGTTGGGTCATTAAAGTCCAACACATCCATAAG
Organism: Datura stramonium; assembly: GCA_018107945.1. Lineage (NCBI taxonomy): Eukaryota > Viridiplantae > Streptophyta > Magnoliopsida > Solanales > Solanaceae > Datura > Datura stramonium. The sequence goes on along the minus strand of JACEIK010003378.1, from coordinate 41,335 downwards.
ATGAGTGTCGTAGAGATGTGGATGAGAAGGTGAATGTGTAGTTTTACAATATTAGATAAGATTAAAACTAATTACATTCGCCAGAAGGTGAACATAGCATACATCGAGGGTAAAATGGGAGAAGGTTGCTTGAGATGGTCTGATTGTGTTTTGCGTCAACCTCCAAGTGCATTAGTTTGTAGGTGTGAGATTATTATGAATGAAGGTATTCAAAGGGACGAGGTAGACCTTAAGTCACATAGAAAAAGTTGTTCCAAAATACGTATAATCTCTTGGAATCCATGCAACCTTATAGAAAGATAAAAGCATAATAGAAAAGATATGCATAAATATATGTGTGTGTATATACATAGAGAGAGACCTATAAGTTGAGAATATATTTAGTCGTCGTGTTAGTACTTTTACTTTAGGTCCTCTTCTTTTTAAGGAGTCTTTTTTCCCTGTTAGAGATTTATATATCAACATAAAAAACAGAGAATCCTAATACTTTTTATTTTATTTTGCATAATCTTGCTCCTAAGATGAGTTTAAATGGCGAAATATCAGGAGGCTCCATGGCTCTAGCCTCCTTGTAAGAGCAACTTGTATGTGTGGATTAGGTGCACATCATGGGTTTCAAATCAAGCCTCAGACAAAAGCTTGGTATTTAAGTGAGGAAGGATAGGGGGTGGCCTATTACTCACCGAATTCACAAACTGAGTGCAACCTGTCCTCCGGGATTTCTCGGTTACTAAAAAAACATGATCAATTAGGATTCATATAGCCAACCTCAGCTTGCTTGAGAGTGGGGCAGTTGTAGTATATCTGATGGGAAGATCCTAGTTTCAGAGACACTAAAGATGCACGCGCATTGTCACATTGTTTCAGCTTGCACCAAAAAAAGAACAGGAAAAGGGGGAAATGAAAGCCATGCTCATTTTGTATATTTTAAACTTCATTAGTCCTTATAGAGACTGTTGCAAACATGAAATCTCGTAGAAGCTCCTGCTCTGCATAACTGCCTCCTCCACGAGACAAGTTTCACTAGAGGCTTGTAATGCAGTAACTGATATAATAATACAGGGTCTCTTAAAAGTTATTTTACAATTTTGATGAGCTTCTGTCGCTGTCTTCAGAGTTAGGTCGATCATAATAATTTACTTACTTTAGCAGGTAGCATTATCTTGTAGGTACACACTTTTGTTCTGCATTTTAAGAGATACTTAAGTTTTAAGGTTTATCATACAGTGCCCATGATAGAAAGAGAAGGCATAAGATGTCTTACCCATGCATAAATTTCTACTTTCTTTCTTCCCCCCTTAATTTGCTTTTCCTATTAGAAGACTTTGGGTCCCTTCAGTTGAAAAGTTACTTCTTTGTTCGCTAGAGTTCTTGAGTATACTAACAACTACTCCCGAATGGTTAGGTTTTTGCACCAAAATCTGTTCCATCCTATTCCCGCTTGGAGCAAACCAGTTAACTTGACTAACTTGTGTGGTTCATATTGTTTTCCTTCTTGCTAGTCAAGCTGATCAGAGGAAAAGCTTTTTCCTGTAATACTCTGTAGCTTTTCTTGTCATTTCTTGTCTATGGAGATAAATTGATGTTCCATTTGTATGCAATGTCAACTACACTTTATTTTCCACATGATCAGAAGGGAAGAATATCGTGTTTTTTTTCTGTTATTCGTAAGAGCTCTTTTCCTGGTGTACTGTACTCAACATCGTTTATCCAGTCAAAAGGATGCCTGAGCTTTATTGAGCCACTTGTTTGTCTTTTGCAAAAACTATTTGGATAAACAAAATCCATATCAAGCACTTAGTATTTCTGGTTCTCTCTTTGCTTCATTCTTTTGATAAACTGAATATTGACACACTGCCAAAAATGACCCTGATGGCTAAATAAAATCTTATGTGCAAGCAGAAATTGTGGTACCAATGGTAGTGTTGGAACTCTGTGGTAAAATGTGTGTTATCTCAGGGATCTTGTTGTTGCTATCTAATCAGCTATAATGATGCTCTTACATTGATATCTTTGTCACAGTCTCAGTCGTTGCTTAATCTTATTTGTTCTTTCTTGGAAAAATGTTGCTTGGTTGCTCAAAATATTTCAATTAAGTCCTTCCCCACTGCTTTCTGAATTATGTTTACTGTTGGATTCTATGGCCCTACCGTTTCTGAAAAAGCTTCTTAGGACTAGCTTTTGTGGGTTCAAAAAGAGAGGTAAATCAGTTAAAGCTTCCCACATGCTTGTCTCTAACATGGTGTGTCAAGTTAAGAAGTATTGTAAGGACATCTAGAAACTGGTCTTTGCCAGTTTACTTGAGTAGAAGAGTAATTTTTAATGTGCTTCTTTGTCTTTACCCTTTTATTTATCTCCTTTCCTTTTTAATTTCTTTTCAATCCCAAAGAAAGAATTCCCTATATGTGTGTTGAATTCTATTTGAAAGAAGTCTATCCAAATAGTTGCTATGGGTATAAGTTCTGTGATGATGAGCCTCAAAAACAATTTCCAAGGATCTCTGCTTCTATATAAACTTTGGAGGTCCCAGATGTTATATGAATTATATTGTTGAAGGCCACGCTAGCGTTTAGTTGGTTATGTTAGAGGGGCAAATCTGTAAGGGTGGGAAAGTTAGTTAGGGCAGTTGGTTAGTTCATTTGAATTCAAGTATATAGATTGTACAACTATCAACTGGATCAGGCATTCAGAAATACAATCTACATTAATACAATTTTCCCTACTTCTATTACATCTTCTTTTCTTCCATTTCCTTGCTTAATTTACTTGAATTCTTCCATTGAATCCTTGTCTTCCAGCCTAGAATTTCTCGAGTCCAATCGACTCCTGCGATTCTGTTAACAGTGGTATCAGAGCCATCCATCCTCGACATCTATGGCGAATGTTACTAGGTCCAATGGAGAGCCAGTTGGGGAGAATACAGCCACAGAGACAGGGATCTGCGAGAATGATGCAACAGTTGCTGACAGAGGTCGGAACTTTAGCAGGCAAAGTTTCCTCCCTAGAGCAGTTGGATCAAGCAATGATTGAATTGAAGAACTAGCTAGCAGTTGGGGAGGTTCGAAGGGATAAATCACCAGTGCAACCAGAGGAAGGTCCTTCCAGAAATGGCCACTCAGAGGAAAGGGTCCACAGGGAAAGGGACAAGGGTTCTGTAAGTTTCAATTCTCATCATTCAAACTTCAATCAATGGTCAAGAATGGAGTTCTTGAGATTTACTGGAGAAGATCTGATGTCCTGGTTGCTCAAAATTGAACAGTTTTTTCCATGGAAAATGTTCCAACCGAGGAGAAGATAGAGTTAGCTGCCTTGCAATTGGAAGGGGAGGCCATCTAGTGGCACCCTTCTTTTATGAGATACAGACAGTACCTCCAGCCCGCCTCATGGAGTGAATATGTCATGGTTATGGTGGAGAGATTCGGCACTGATTTTGATGATCCTATGGAGGAGATTAAGTAGGTGAAGCAGGTAGGAAGTGTGAAGGATTATCAAGCTATATTTGAAAGGAATTTGACCTGAGTGAATTTATCTCAGGAAAATGCTATAAGCTGTTTCCTTGGGGGGTTGAAGCCTGAGTTAAATATAGCAGTTAAGATTATCAATCCTACCACATTAACTCAAGTTTACAAGACTGCTAGGATGCAGGAAGCCTACCTTAATGCCATCAGACAGCCTATTCCTACTGCTGCTGCTAACAGTTTGGGTTATCAGACAAGAAGGGTTGGGGAATAAAGAAGTCAAGAAAGGGCCATTCTACCAACTCCAAGAAAGGGGTTTACACCACAATGTTTCAAGAGGAGGACATTGAGTCCTGAAGAAATGAATGAGAAGAGAGCAAAAGGATTATGTTGCTTCTGTGATGAGAAGTATGTTATTGGCCATAAATGCAAGAACTTAAAACAGTTGTACATTCTTGAATTGGAAGAATCTGAGGGGGAGGAGGATCACAATCTTGAAGGAATGATACAACAAGAGTTGATTATTCAGGAATATGAGCAGACACAAGATCAGGAGCAGATGGAGATATCTATCCATGCTTTGAATGGACCTCTAAGGTATAGAACCTTTAAGGTCACTGGTTATTACTTGAAGAAGCCTTTGCCCATACCGGTGGATATAGGTAGCTCACATAGCTTCATTGATCTTGTATTGGTAGAGCAATTAGGGTGCTCAGTCACAGACACTACTCCTCAGATGGTTGCAGCAGCTAATGGGACCATGAGAGTTGACAAACTATGCAAGTTGTCCTGGTTATTGCAAGGAGTGGAATTTTCAGCTTAGTTCCTAGTGTTGCCATTGGGAAGTTGTGTAGTACTAGGAGTTCAGTGGCTACTTACTTTAGGTGACATCAAGATGAATATCAGAGAGCTGACCATGGAATTTATCTACAAGGGCAAGAGGCATATATAGGTACCCTTCTGTTATGAAGCATGTAACTGAAACTTTGGTTAAGCACATGTTGGATCAGGGTATTATCCAACCAAGCTGCAGCCCCTATGCTACACCTGTAGTCTTAATAGGGAAAAGGATGATATTTGGAGGCTGTGTGTTGACTACATGGACCTAAATAAGGATACTATAAAGAATAAATTTTCAATCCCCATGGTCGAAGATTTGCTAGATGAACTGGGAGGGTCCAAGATCTTCTCTAAAGATTGATCTTATGTCAGGTTATCACCAACTAAGAATGGCTGATGAAGACATACCTAAAACTGCATTTAGAACTCATTCTGGAAATATGAGTATTTGGTGATGCCCTTTGAGTTATCCAATGCACCTGCAACTTTTCAGGACCTGATGGTATTGTGTCTCAACCATTTTTGAGGAAGTTTGTATTGGTCTTTTTTGATGATATTTGATTTACAGCAGCACCTTAGAGGATCATATTTGGCAGTTGAAGTCTGTTTTTCAGGAGATGAAGAAACACCAGCTTTTGGAGTAAAGAAGATTGAATATTTGGGGCATTCATTACCGAGGAGAGGGTCTCCACTGATCCTCACAAGATTGATTCTGGGAGAAATTGGCCTATTCCAACCACTCATAAGCAATTGAGAGGGTTCCTTGGATTAGCTGGTTATTATAGGAGGTTTATTTAGGGATTTGGAGTGATATGCAAGCCCTTGACTGATCCTTTAAAGAAGGATAATTTTAGATGGTCTCCACAGGCCACTACTGCTTTTGAGAAGCTTAAGTTAGCCCTCACTGCCTCACCTGTACTGGCTTTGCCTGATATGACCAAGACATTCATGGTTGGGATTGGTGCTTTCTTGATGCAGCAAGGGCATCCTATTGCCTTTATCAGAAAAGCACTTTCTCCTAGACATGCAGCATTATCAGTATATGATAGAGAATTATTGGCCATGGTATATGCTATCACCAAATGGTCTCAGTATCTTTTGGGACAACACTTTGTTATAAGAACTGATTAGAAGGTTCTGAAGTTCTTAATAGAACAGAAGTTACATACAAATTCCTAGTTGACGTGGTTAACCAAACTGATGCCTTTTGACTATACTATTGAATATTAGAAGGGGGTGGAGAATAAGGTGGCTGATGCTTTGTCTAGAGGCTTTGGTGCTGAACTGTTGTCCCTAGTAATTTTTCATTCTAGTTCTGAACTCCTGAAATCCATTGAGCATCGTTGGACAACTGATCTAGATGTGAAACATCTCATTGAGAAACTACAGCTTGATCCTACTAGCCTGTCCCAATTCACCTGGCACAATGGTCAACTCAGAAGGAAGGGTAGGATGGTTGTTGGCAATTCAGATTCCTTGAGAAAGGATATTATTGGTACAATACTAGTCATCATTCTGCTATTAATTTGACCCCTTATGAAGATCTTTATGGCCGACCTCCCCCATTACATTTTCCCTACCTTCCTGGTGAGTGTGCCTCTACTGAAGTGGGTAACACTCTCATCAATAGAGAGTTGAAACTTCAGCTTCTCAAGCACCATTTGATGAGGGCTTAGTTGAGAATGAAATAGTAGGCTGATAAGCATAGGAGTGATAGGCATTTTGCTGTTGGAGATTGAGTTTATTTCAAGGTTAAGCCTTATAAACAAGTCAGTTTCTCCTCTCAACCTTACCACAAGTTGGCTGCCAAGTATTATGGTCCTTTCCAGATTGTGAAGAAAGTAGGACCTGTGGCTTACACACTTTTGTTTCCTACTTCTGTCAAAATTCACTCCACTGTCCGTGTCTCACTTTTGAAGAAGTGTTATGCTATGCCTCCTCAAATTGCTTACCCGTGACTGATATTGCAACTCCTATTGTCCTGAACTTGAGTCCATTTTACAAAGAAGGGTGGTGAAGAAGGGCAACAAGGCTGTTGCCCAGTTATGGTCAAATGGCAAGGTCTTCCGGCAGATGCTGCTACATGGGAGTTGGCTTCTGTCCTCCGCACAATGTTTCCTTCCTTTGATCCTTGTGGTCAAGGATCTTTTGCAGCCTGGAGTACTGTTATGTGAATTATATTGTTGAAGGCCACATCAATGTTTAGATGGTTATGTTAGTTAGAGGGGCATATCTGTAAGGGCGGGAAAGTTAGTTTATCTGAATTTAAGTATATAGATTGTACAACTATCAATTGGATCAGGCATTCAGAAAATACAATCTACATTGATACAATTTCCCTACTTCTATACATCTTTTCTTCCATTTCCTTGCTGAATTTACTCGAATTCTTCCACTGAATTCCTGTATTCCAGCCTAGAATTTCTCAAGTCCAGTCGAATCCTGTGATTCTGTTAAAATCGGAAAACCTTTTTTTTCTATCTGACATCTGTATGCCTATGCATTCCCTTGATTCATGTCAAATTACAGAGCCTTGTGAAATTTCGGAAACTATTTACTGTAAATCGCCAACTTGCTCTTTTACTTATAGTTTGTTGCAATGTTAGATCCTTACTCTTTATCTTGCATTCATTTGGCTATCCATTATTGTTCACCATTACTCTCATCCCTCTTTTTACTTGGAACTGCAGGAAGTATACGATCATGATACATTTTCTGCTGATGATATAATGGGGGAGGCCGAGATAGACATCCAGCCTATGATAACATCTGCAATGGCATTTGGGGATGCTGGAATGTTTGGTAACATGCAGATTGGAAAATGGCTAAAATCAAATGATAATGCCCTATTGAATGATAGCACTGTAAACATCGTGGATGGGAAGGTGAAACAAGAAGTAAATCTTAAGCTACAAAATGTAGAATGTGGAGAACTTGAATTAGAATTAGAGTGGATCCCTCTTGATCAATAGGTGTATATAAGATTTTTAGACTTTTTCCTGCTTACCCTCCCATTTGCGTTTTTGAAATAATTACATGTATGAACTTTTGAATCAGAAATATTGGATAATATTACCATGCTGTTGTATTCTCTTGCACATTCTACTTTTTTTCCTCAGTGGTGTTCCCTTCCCTAAATTATGCACATGGACCAAATCATATTGGATTAATCTATGCTTTCCAAAAGTGTGGTGAGATGACAGAAATTCCTAATTCATTTACCAGAAGTACCTTTTCGGAGTGAGCCCAGAAGCGAATTCCGCTGGTGAGAAGAATGAGTTTGGAAGATTGAATGCTTAAAAAAGAGAATATTTATAGAGGTAAATCTATATATTTATATAAAGGAGAGACATATAAAGGAGAGACCTCAACCCGGTGAT
>JACEIK010003378.1:22315-33526 GCA_018107945.1 Datura stramonium | reverse complement strand
TCCTATTCGTTACATCGTACAATTTTTTCATCTTTTGCACTGTTCCAACAATTATAATAATTTTTACTCCTATAATTTTTTTTCTCAAAAGGTTTTTCCTCTTTCTATGAAAATACATGTATTCTCTATCTTTAATGGAACTTTTTAAATGATTACCATCAACTTCATGTCTTTTGATCTATTATTCATGATCCAGATTTTAATATTCCCAACAAACAATCAAAAAAACTTTCAATCGTATATGTCAGTTTATAATAAAAGTCGGGATATTTTTTATACATAACTAGAGTGTCTTAAGGAGCAAATGTCAAAGGCGTGTTTGAGTTTTTGTAAATTTCTGTCTATTTCTTAGATGACACTTCAACTCTTAAAGGTCAAATATACTTTTTGATTTGTTAGGTTTTAAATTTTGTGAACTAATTTTTCAATCATTACAATTTATTTGTTATGCAGTTCGTGGTGTTATGATGACTTTTCATTTTACTATTTTTTGTACAATTACCTTCAAGGTTTGATCATACAAGTAATTTACGGATTTGCGACAATTTGAGGATCTCAAAATGATTTTGGGTTTGCTGGCTGACTTGAAGATGGGTTAAAAAAAGATTTCTGCATAATTTTTTCATCTAACTTTGTGTCTATATCAGAAGATATAGGGCCCAAAAAATATCAAACAAGTCAGAGATTTGTGATTTTGTTGTGAGATACATGTATTCTCTATCTTCTATTGGAGTTTTAAAATGACTTACCATCAATTTCATGCCTTTTTTCATCTATTACTCATGATTCAAATTTTATGCTCCTATATCCCAACAAACAAACAAATTAAAAAACCTTTTCGTTGTATATGTCAGTTGATAATAGAAGTCGGAAAATTTTTCATACATGACTAGAGTGTCTTGTGTAGCAAATGACAAAGATGTGTTCGAGTCTTTGCAAATTTCTGTCTATTTCTTCGATGACAACTTTAACTCTTAAATGATCAAATCTACTTTTCTATTTGTTATATTTTAAATTTTGTGTACTAATTTGTCAATCATTATAATTTATTTGTTAGGTAGTTCATATTATTATGTTGAGCTTCTCATGTTAACTGTTTTTTTTTGTAGAATTACCTTCAAGTTTTTATCAGATAAGTAAATGAGTGTTTATGTCTTTGTAGATTTCTGTATATTTCTTAGATCACACTTCAACTCTTAAAGTAGCAAATCTACTTTTCGTTTTGTTAAGTTTTAAATTTTGTGAACTAATTGAACATTATAATCTCTTTGTTATGTAGTTCGTGGTACTGTGATAGACTTCTCATTTTTACTATTTCTTTTGTAGAATTACCTTAAATTTTGATCATATACGTAAATTATGGACTGGTGACAACTTGAGGAGCTCACAATGGATTTTAGAATTGAGGGATGACTTGAAGATGAAAAAAAAAGAAGATATTTGCATAATTTTTGCATCCAACTTTGTGTCTCTACCAGAAGCTTCAAGTTACATGTATATAGGGCCTAAGATTTTTTAAACAAGTTGGATATTTGTGATTTTATTGTGAGATACATGTATTCTCTATTTTCAATGGGATTTTAAAATGATTTACCATCAACTTCATGTCATTTTCATTTGTTACTCGTGATCCAAATTTTATGATTTTATATCCTCAACAACAAACAAAAAAAATCTTTCAATCGTATATGTCAGTTTATATACAAGTCTAGAGATTTTTTATATGTGACTAGAGTGTCTTATGGATCAAATGAGAAAAGTGTGTTTAAGCCCTTATAAATTTCTGTCTATTCCTTAGATGACATTTCAACTCTTAAAATATTAAATCTACTTTTTGATTTGTTAGATTTTAAATTTTGTGAACTAATTTGTCAATCATTGCAATTTATTTATCATGCAGTTCATGGTATTATGATGGACTTCTTATTTTACTATTTGTTTTGTAGAATTACCTTCAAGTTTTGATCATATAAGTAATTTACAGAGTGGCAACAACTTGAGGATCTGATAATAAATTTTGGGATTGAGGGATGACTTGAAGATGAGAAAAAGAAGATATTTGCATAATTTTTTCATCCAACTTTGTGTCTCTTTCAGAATATTCAAATTACATGTATATAGGGCCATAAATCTTTTAAACAAGTAGGAGATTTGTGATTTTATTGTGAGCAATATTCGCCCTCACTCAAGTTACATGTATATATTTTAGGTGATTATGCTGAGCGGACGATGAAATATATGTCAATGCCTTTTCTTTCAATCATAAAAAGGGAGAACCATTTCAATCTTAGATATGATTTTCTTCTTGCTTCTATGTTTTATGAGTCTTTTTTCAATTGCTCTGAAGTAGGAGAATAAAATTACTACAACATTGTTTCATGACATGCCTGAGTTGATTTAAAGATTTACTTAATTTCAATAAAATAATATATTTTTTCACAAGAGAATGTGTTTGATTTGGTATCTTATCAGCTATATATTCTAAAGATTAAAATTGGGGATGTAACTTTTGATAGTTTCATTAAAAGAATCAAATGTAATTGTTGAATTGTTGTCTTTTTATTTTATAATAGGTTATGCCTTTTGTTTTACGATGCGTGCGTGCTTGATGGACTATAATTTTCTTGGTTACTTATTTATTGGTAATATTACTCCTTATTTGAAGAAGTATGTATGTTCTTATTATTTATTTTGTCATATTTGATTTTGATGGTGGTTTTGAATGCTTGATTAGGAACATGAAAAGACAATGGAGAGTATTAATCCCACAAAAATTAGTAAATTACTTAAAATCTGGACAAGGCAATGACCTTTTTGTATTCACGTTTTAGCATGATAATATATATAATTTTTTTTCTTTTTGTATGTTATTCCTATGGTTTTTCAGTTCTTGTATATCACCAATAATTTTAACCATGGCCATTAATTTCATCCATTAATTTTTCTCCATGTCTCTTTTATATATTCTTAGCACTTATATGCTTGAATATATTTGATGTAAATACTTAATAGTACTATTATGTAACAAACTTAGGGGTCATCTCCTCACTATCTTACTTGAATATTTTATTTGCAGGAAATTTAGGAGTCATATGATATATTCATTAACTATGATAATTAAGGTGATCAATAAGATTTGGACTTCTACTAATAGAAACGAAGGAAGGAGTACAAAAAGAGGAACAAAGACAACTCTTATATAGGAGGTGTGGGCCTTTCAAATGCTATGTTCTTTAAATTAGATATTAATGAAATATTTCTACTTATATCATTTCTAAAAGTTGGTTTCCGAAGAAAATATTAGTTTCATTTATCAACATGAATAGACATAATTGAATCGAGAGTCATTTTCAAAATCCAAGTTGGAAGAACTTGTACAACAATAAAGTCTACCATAACTTTTTATTTTTCTGGTTTGTGTAAAGTATGAAATATATTAATTGTATCTTTCCAGTTTAACTTGATAATATTCGGATAAATTATTGTACCTCAAGAAATAATGTCTCATACAACAACTATAAGAATTTTCATCGTATATGTCAGTTTATAATAGAAGTCGGGAGATTTTTCATACATGACTAGAGTGTCTTGGGTAACAAATGACAAAAGTGTGTTCAAATCTTTGCAAATTTCTGTCCATTTCTTAGATGACACTTCAACTCTTAAAGGATCAAATCTACTTTTCTATTTGTTGGATTTTAAATTTTGTGTACTAATTTGTCAATTATTACAATTTATTTGTTAGACAATTCATGTTATTATGATGGACTTCTTATGTTAACCGTTTTTTGTAGAATTACCTTCAAATTTTTATCAGATAAGCAAATGGGTATTTAGGTCTTTGCAGATTTCTGTATATTTCTTAGATCACACTTCAACTCTTAAAGGAGCAAATATACTTTTCGTTTTGTTAGGTTTTAAATTTTGTGAACTAATTTTTCAATTATTACAATCTTTTTGTTATGCAGTTTGTGGTACTATGATGGACTTCTCCTTTTTACCATTTTTTTTGTAGAATTACCTTTAAATTTTGATTATATAAGTAAATTATGGATTGGGATAACTTGGGGATCTCACAATGGATTTTAGAATTGAGGGATGACTTGAAGATGAACAAAAAAAAGATATTTGCATAATTTTTGCATCCAACTTTGTGTCTCTACCAGAAGCTTCAAGTTACATGTATATAGGACCTAAAAAATTTTAAACAAGTCGGAGATTTGTGATTTTATTGTGAGATACATGTATTCTCTATTTTCAATGAGATTTTAAAATGATTTACCATTAACTTCATGTCATTTTCATTTGTTACTCGTGATCCAAATTTTATGGTTTTATATCCTCAATAACAAAAAAATAAAAAAAATATTTCAATCATGTATGTCAGTTTATAATACAAGTCCGGAGATTTTTTATATGTGACTAGAGTGTCGTATGGATCAAATGAGAAAGGTGTGTTTGGGCCCTTATAAATTTCTGTCTATTCCTTATACGACATTTCAACTCTTAAAATATCAAATCTACTTTTTGATTTGTTAGGTTTTAAATTTTGTGAACTAATTTGTCAATCAATGCAATTTATTTTTCCTGCAGTTCGTGGTATTATGATGGACTTCTCATTTTACTATCTGTTTTGTAGAATTACCTTCAGGTTTTGATCATATAAGTAATTTACAGAGTGACGACAACTTGAGGATCTCAAAATGAATTTTGGGATTGAGGGATGACTTGAAGATGGAAAAAAAGAAGATATTTGCATAACTTTTTCATCCAACTTTGTATCTCTATCAAAAGATTCAAATTACATGTATATAGGGCCAATTTTTTTTTAAACAAGTAGGAGATTTGTGATTTTATTATCAGCAATATTCGCCTTCACTCAAGTTACATGTATATATTTTAGGTGATTATGCTGAGTGAACGATGAAATACATGTCAATACTTTTTATTTCAATCATAAAAAGGGAGAACCATTCCAATCCTAAATATGATTTTCCTCTTGCTCCTATATTTTGTGAGTCTTTTTTCAACACTTTCTCTGAAGTAGGAAAATAAAATTACTGCAGCATCGTTTCATGACATGCCTAAGTTGATTTAAATATTTACTTAATTCCAATAAAATAATATATCTTTTCACAAGAGAATGTGTTTGATTTGGTATCTTATCAACTATATTTTTTTAAGAGTAAAATTGGAGATGTAACTTTTGATAGTTTCATTAAAAGAATCGAATGTAATTGTTGAATTGTTGTCTTTTTATTTTATAATAGGTTATGCCTTTTGTTTTATGATGCGCGCGTTCTTGATGGACTATAATCTTCTTGGTTACTTATTTATTGGCAATATTACTCCTTATTTGAAGAAACATGTATGTTCTTATTATTTATTTTGTCATATTTGATTTTAATGGTGATTTTGAATGTTTGATTAGGACCACGAAAAGATAATGAAAAGTATTAATCTCACTTAAATTAGTAAATTACTTAAAATCTAGGCAAGACAATGACCTTTTTGTATTCACTTTTTAGCATGATAATATATATAATTCTCTTTTTTCGCTTTTTGTATGTTATTCTTGTAGTTTTTCAATTCTTCTATATCACCAATAATTTTAACCATGACCATTAATTTCATCCATTATTTTTTCTCTGCGTCTCTTTTATATATTCTTAGTACTTAGTATATGCTTGAAAATATTTGATGTAAATACTTAATAGTATTATTATGTAATCAACTTAGGGGTCATCTACTCACTATCTTACTTGGATATTTTTTTTCCAGGAAATTTAAGAGTCATATGATATACTCATTAACTATGATAATTAAGGTGATCAATAATATTTGAACTTCTGCTAATAGAAATGAAGGAAGGAGTACAAAAAAGAGGAACAAAGACGACTCTTATATAAGAGGTATGGACCTTTCAAATGCTATGTTCCTTAAATTAGTTATTGATGAAATATTTCTACTTATATCATTTCTAAAAGTTGGTTTCCAAAGAAAATATTAGTTTCATTTATCAACTTGGATAGACATATTGAATCAAAAGTCATTTTCAAAATCCAAGTTGGAAGAACTTGTATACCAATAAAGTCTACCATAACTTTTTATTTTTATGTTTTGTGTAAAGTATGAAATATATTAGTTGTATATTTCTAGTTTAACCTGATAATGTTAGNTGATAATGTTAGGATAAATTATTGTACCTCAATAAATAATGTCTCATTACAACAACTATAAGCCCTTATCCCAAACATACTTAAGTTAGCTATACGAATATTCACCCTGCCTATCACTTTTCAGTTATGATTATAACCTATGTTGCTCAGATCCTCCATAAATGCTATCATAATCGTGTTGAATCTTTCAAAAATATATATCTTTTGGAGGAGAATATTATCAAGATAAAAGAATATAGTTAGATTTGTTTGTTCAGTAATTATATCTTATAAATCTATTACAATACTTGATAAAAAGTTTATCCAACAGTTTCTTTTGTGTAATATTTAATGGCCGTCATGCCAAACATGCACTTTTTCTTTGTAAGTAGTAGATAATAGGTCCTTTGCAAATTAGTTATGACTTTAGCATATATGTATAATTATTTTTACTCTGTAAAGTAACTTTATTTTTTTGCCAAGATAAAATTTAATAGTCAAGTATAATTTCTTCATTAGTTGATTAGTCTGAAATTGTATGTATGATTTGTTATGGGATACCGAAATTATCTTAATGTCCTGAGTTGATATTGAGCTGCTTCATATGACTGCTTTATATTAAATAATTTTTTTACATTTAAACTTTCAATATATTTCATCCTATATTTATCTAATTAAGATGTTTAAATATTTACTTTAATTGGTAAATCCACATGCTTATTAAATTGTATATGATGATGTCATTTTTCATGCATAAATGGTTAAAAGATACTCGTGGGAACATCTCACTCACTAAAATGAATTCAAGGATGCATAAGTAAGGTTATGCAATCCATTCAAGTTATCTGATCTGATCTAATCATTCAGGGTTGCATATCTCTAAAATAAAAAGTGAAATGTAGCAGGTATTTTATTATGATTTTTTTTCTCACGGTGCCATCTTTCGTAGAAAATCTCTTTTTGCTTGAAGTGTATAGAGAATTCAGAAGTTCTAGCAATACTATTATTTGTATTTATGTTTCATGTTTTTATTCGTTTAGTCGGCTTTCTCTTAATGATAATATATAGTAATACTTTTCATATTTGGTGCATCGATGGCAGTGCAAAAATAATAATATTAAAAGAAAATATTATAAGTATTACAGAGAATATTGCTATTCATATATGATATATCGTACATACTTTTCACCATAATGAGAGGAAAGACGATTATATTTATGCTTGTGGATTTTCAATTCAAGATTGTTGTATCTTTTTGTTTATTTTATGAAGATTATTTTGGAGACCATTTGATGAGGGAGCAACAACGGAAAAAGTGTCTATTTTGTGTTAATATTATTTAACCATTTAAGCATGAAAAATAACATCATCATATACAATTAACTATTACATCATCATATACAATTAACCATCATCAAATACAATTAACCATCATCATATACATCATATTATTTAACCTTTTATACATGAAAAATGACATCTTTCGTAGAAAATCTCTTTTTTCTTGAAGTGTATAGAGAATTCGAAAGTTATAACAGCACTGTCATTTGTATAGCCGACTTTCTCTTAACGATAATATATAGTAATATTTTTCAGATTTGGTGCATCAATGGCAGTACAAAAACGATAATATTAAAAGTAAATATTGTAAGTATTACAGAGAAGATTACTATTCATATATGATATATCGTACATACTTTCCACCCTAATGAGAGGAAAGACAATTATATTTATGCTTGCGAATTTGCAATTTAAGATTGTTGTATCTTTTTATTTATTTATTAATATTATTTTGGAGACCATTTTGATGAGGGAGCAACAACGGAAAAAGTGTCTATTGTGTGTTGATTTACTATAATTTTGAAAACTTTTTTACTCGATATTACTTTATAAAACTTTCAAATTTTACTTTAAAAGAGATTTGATTAGTTTAGACTTTAGACATGTCATTTATAAATGAAAAGTAGTTGAATTATGTTTCATATTTATTATTTTTTTGTGAATTAATTTATATTAAATAATCACCTCAGTAAGTTCACTTCTATTTTTAAATAATCGCGCAAAGTGCGAGAAAATTAACTAGTTTGATAAATAAAACCCTAAAAGACATGAGTGGGAGATACTACTATTAGTTAACTGCTTTGAAGTTGTTCGAATAAAGTTAAGGAGATTAATATCAGCCTGTGCTTAAGGTGATTGATTTCTGGCGTCACTGGAGATTAGTTTGTGTTATGAGAATTAAGTATTCCTTAAAGCTTTTGAGTTATGATAGTTATTCACTTCTTAAAGAACCAGATTCATCAAGTTGCAATTCATATTTGCACAAATGCCTCTATTTTAAGGTGATTTTTAATTTTTCCCATTGAAATTCATAATTTTTAATTTTTTTCCTTTGACACTTTAAGTAACAAAAAAATAGTCAAAAATGACCCTGACTGCAAAAAAAAAACAAAAAAAAAAGTTTGCAAGTCATAAGCTCAATGACACAAGTAACACCCTACGACATAACAAGTTATACCCCAAGACATAAGTTCAGAGACAAATTATACCTCAAGGCACAAGTTATGTTCCAAGTCACAAGGTATGCCTTAAGACAAAAGAAATAATGTTCAAAGGTACAAGTTATGCCCAAGACATACATTCAGTGGCACAAGTAATGCTACAGGGTATAAGTTTAGTGACATAAGTTATGCCAAATGGCATAAGTTCTAAGGCAGAAATTATGATCCAAGACAAAGTTTTTCAAAAGTCTTCCTTGCGAATCACATACTACAGAACTTATTCCCTAGGGGATACTTCATGGACAAGACTTTCAATCGGATTACCATTATTTTGGATTGGATTTCAAAGCACAATCATGCATGGAATGGGCGAGACCAGAATGAAGGGCTAAATATGGGTACTCCATCATTATTTCACTTGATGAAGGATAACTAGGATCGTGATCAAATAATGGCGGCCATGGCAGCCAACATAGCTCTAATTACCAAAAAATTGACTGAGGCTGGGTGAAAAAGGTGCATGTTGTTGAAGAAGCCCCGAATGGTTCCAAATATGGGCATGGATGTCCCCCTCCTCCATATCAATATCAACCATACTAAGATCCACCTTTCATGCAAGTAGAAGATGCTAATTATATTGACAATACATCCGGGGGTAATGGACCATACTACCCACAACAACATCAAGGCCATCCACCTTTCTCATATCAAAGACGATAGTGATCTCAACCATAAGGTTAAGGTCAATAGTTGATAACACTCAATACATCTCTCTCGTTTAAAGGAGGTGGCAGTGGTCGTTGTCAAAAAATAAAATACCTAACATATATTGGGGTTGCATAAATTAATTCAAACTAGTACACATTATTTTTAACATGTGAAAAGTAAAAATTAGGAGAAAAAGTAAAACAATATTGAATTCAAATAGTAAAACAAAATTGGGCAATTGAATTATTGCAATTAATGAGAGGGAACTAGGGATATGCTATTGATGGGGTGTCAACTAGATTGAGGTTGATTAAAATATGTCAAACTCAATTTTTAGCATGGATAGGAATGGATAACACTACACCCTCTTGTTTTTCAAACACAAGGATGCTTTTTTCTTTGGATTTTCTCAAAAACACCAAAGTCACAATCACAAATCAGCCACAAAGCTTGAGAAAGGATTAAGCTATCTTTAGCCTCAGCCCTTTAATGGAGTGGAGATATGGATATTGACTATCTCTAGCTGAAGCCCACACACCTGCACTCCAAATCCTCAGTATTGATTTCTCACCCAAATCTAACTTCTCCCTCTCAAGAAAATGTAAGATAAGAAAGCTAAATCAATATTTGCAACCATTAATTTTTCAATTAAAATTTAGAGGAAACATCCATGCTTATAAATTGAATCTAATAACTAATCATCAACACCCAACCACGTTTAAACACTCATAATGCACATACCCCTAGCTAATGATTTAGCTACTCATGAATGGAGAAAGAGAAATTATACCCATAGGAAATTCTTCAACAATCATCATATTGAATAAAAAATTAAGCTTTCAAAATCTGCAACAATGGTATTCTTTCCCAATGAAATTGAAGAAGAAGAAGAAGACAAAAATTGTACTCTCTCTATCTCTCTCTACTTGTCTCTATAATATTTAATTTTGTGATATGATATGTTACGTTAAAATACAATTGGGGTAAAAATCTGCACATTCCTTTTGCATAGCTTTTCAAAATTTTCCTTCGAAGTTTCTCAAGTACATTTGTGCTAAAATTAGATGATTTTGCTGTTGTCAGCATTCGGGTCACTTGCGCAACACCTGTTTTTCGCAGGTGCCCATCTGTGGCTCAAGGGTGCTTCACAGGTTGAATCAGCATTATATGGAAGCCATCTGCGTTGGCACCTGCATTCCGCAGGTTCCAACCACGCAGGTGCCAACCTACACTTTGTAGGTGCATTTCATCTCATCCTCTAGTGCCAACTGCGTGGCACCTGCAACAATATACGACATGCATGTTCTTTTCCTTCAGCAGAGTGCTTTTAGTTTAATTTATCTATTTTCCTTTCATAATTTAAATACCTTCACAAATAAAGAGAAAATACATAAAACCTTCCTAATTTTTGTGAAAAAAAAGCAATAGTTCATGTTTAAAGCTGAATGAGTTGGTAAATTATCAACTCATCAATACTACCCGAGGAATGATTATGATGGCCCAAGTCAAGGTTGGAAAAATAACGGGAACTATCAAAGTAGGAGTTCAAATTCCTATGTCCCACCAAGGGGTTCTTCCTCTAGTTCTCAAAACTGAAGGAATTGACCTTCTCAAGGGCAAGGAGTTCCAAGCTTGAGGGGATGTTAAAAAAGGTACTTGCAAATCAAGAAAAGTCGAACACATGCTGAAAGAGCCTAACAGAGATTGTTGGCTCCCATACCGCATCCATTCAAAAGTTAGAACAACAAGAAAGGGACCTTTCATATGAACACAACCCTTAAAAAGTGATATCTTTCGAGCAACACAGTGGCCAAACTGTTACACTCCGTCAAATTTCCAACACA
>JACEIK010003377.1:132312-144389 GCA_018107945.1 Datura stramonium | reverse complement strand
AAATTTTGGTTAAACTGAAAAACCAAAAAACCGAAACCGAAAACCGAACCGAAAAATCGAAATTTAAAAAAAAAAATGAAACCGAACTGAAAAACCGAAAAACCGAATTAGTTCGGTTCGGTTCGATTTTTCGGTTTTCGGTTTTTATGCCCACCCCTACTAGTAGGGCACCAGGTGTCATTCACGCCTCCAAAGGTGGGGCGTGACACCAACTTGCGAAAAATACAAAGTACTATATTTTCTAAGATGATTTCCATCTAGAACTAGAAGACTATAATACTAGAAAAATCATAGAGAATTTAGAAAAACTTATATAAAATATTTAAAAATGTGAAAGAACTTTAGCAACCATTTCATTATAAGAACTTGATTATAATTTTGCTTTTGAATATTACAACTAATTGTATTGAGGTTGAATAATAACTTTAGTTTTGATTCAATTTGCTTTGGCAATAGTTACAAAAAAAATTTGGTATTTTCAAATATCAATAATCATTGAATTTACAGATATGATAGCAAAGCGGTTAATCTCACACCATCAATGGTCTAGATTTCTTCCTTTTAAACATCAAAAGAAACCTTAGAAATTAGATTTATTAATAAATTTAATCTCAAACTGATTTACACTAAAATTAGCAGTGGATAGCTTAGTTAATGAAAAAGAGAAATGCCAAGGAAAAAGAAGGGATGGAATTATAAGGAATTTAATATTGGAGAAATCTAATCCATTGATACTATATTATGCACCATGTCTTAAAAATCAAGTGAACTATTGAACAATACTAGAGGTAAGCCTGTTGGAGGGGTTCCCATCCTGCCAAACATAAAATACACAATTGCGTAAGCTAAACCATCAACACATTCTCAACAAAAAAAAACTTCACCAAACTGCACGAGGAACCAAACAATTTCAGTAAAACACTCTAACAACTAATTAAGAGCAGCAACCACAAAATACCTTAACAAAATAGAAATGAAAAACAACGGCAAGTTACCCAGTAGTTTAGGATAAAAAAGTGCACCAAAAACAGTAATGTTAGAAAAAATGCAGTAGTAGTTGTAAGAAGAAAAAATTGAAAATAACAATTAAAACACCATGTCAAACAACAAACTGAATGCAGATATAATGAAGTATATTATATGCAACACATAGTTCTATTACATGAAGTATAATTCACCTAAGTGTTATTGTCACGCCTCGAGTCTATACCCTGGATGAGACACAAGTAACCCCAAGTCAACACATGGTCTATCATAACACTGGATATTCTGAGTAAAACATAGCAGAAGCTTTAGATAATGGAATCATTTAAGAAAACTCATTTAATAAGTCCATACATCTGAAAGAACAACAATACTGAACATCTAAAATTCTGTTTGAAAGTCATCAACTAATGATGAGTTGTTGGGACAAGCCCCCGGCTAACTCTAAAGTCTAACTGAAGGAAAATGAATTGATGTAAATAAAATATCATCCTCAAAAGATGAGGACTCACAACTGCTGCTACTGATATCACCGGAGTAAATCTACTAATGCTGCTGAGACTGAAAACCTGCGGTTGTATCATAAAACGATACAACATAAAAGGTATGTATCAGTACTTTGAATATACTGAGTAAGTGGGAGAAAACATGGCACAATGGAATAAATAATTGAACTGTAATGACATGCAATGACCAACTGAAATATAGAAACTGGATAAACTGAAATACAACTGAAATGGTCAATATGACCCTATCTGACGGTCATAAATAATGCCCTAAGTCTAAGATACTGAATCTGAACTAACTGTTCTGAACTGATCTGAGTAAACTGAAAATGTTCTAAGCTGAGTTGTACTAATACTGAACTAACTTGTGGGAGAGTCTATAACCGACATATAACCACGTGAACTAGATGTGAAGTCCGATGTATACACCCCATTAGTAGGACTCAACATACCTTGTCAGGGTATAAAGATATGAACTAGGTGATCACAGGTCTGGGGCCATGAGGACAATAAAAATATATCCTACGTTAGCAACGTAGTTCCGAGAACCTGGGTATGCTGGAACCCCAGCCCGCTTACTGCTAAGTCCTACTCCCACTGGATGGTCCTAGACTGACTACTAAGATGATAGCTCGAAACGGGGCCCAAGTCTAGTCAGGAATACCTATCTGGAAGCATGCTTAGAGTCTTATCAGACCGGATTCTATAACTGGGTTCTAAGACTGGTCAGAGCTGCTTATATAAAAGCATCGTAACCGTCTAAAGAACAAACTGTAATTTGAAGTTGGGGTCCTAAGGCTGGTCAGAGCTGTTTATCTAAAAAAGTTTCATGACCGCCTAAAGAACCATTAACAACTGATACTGAGTCTAATTCTGATAACTGGGAGGCACTACTGACACCTCGAGAGTTTGCGCAGTCAAACTGATCAACTGACATTTCTGACTAACACTGAGTATTCTGACATTCTGACTGAAACTGAACTGACATTCATCTGACTGAGGGCTCAATACAAACTAACAATATGGGAACCCCCAACATTAAAAGAATCGAGCAATTTCGATAAATATATCAATTAGGCAAGGCTATAGTCTTTCTCTATTCAAGAGCTAGGACTAGAATTCACTTTATAGGAACAAGAAACAACATAGTCACAAAATGGTGGAAAATATATACAATTAACATAATTAATATTTCACATGAATTAAATGAAGTTTGACATGGAATTTCTTCACATTCCAAAATTTTAAGGCTAGAACTGATAGAGAAGACATGGACGATTTTTGGGGACACAAGGGTAGAACAATTCTCTTATTGAATTTTCACATACCTGGCTAAAAATTCTCTAGAGAAGGAAGCTTGAATTTCTGCAATTGATGAGGAACCTTACTCCTTGCTTGTGAGTTCTTAAGAGGAAAATTATGATAGTTTTTCTGAAAATCTAAGTGGAAATGGGGGAAAACTATTTAATCCCTCTAAATCCCCTTAAAATAACCTAAAACGACGTAGTTTAGAGTCTTGGAGTTTAGAAAATTACTGAAACACCCTTAGAAAATTGGCAGGAAAGAGGACCCTGCCAGTCCTCATGAGACACTCCATGGGTCGTGAGGTCAGGAACGACTCGTGGGGTCCAATCGTTAGGTGCACTGGAAGTTTTTTACAATTTCTTCAATCCTGCTAATGACTGACTTCACGAGTCGTCAGGAGACCCGACGACTCATGGTTTCCCCCCATCACCCTTACTGCCAAAAACCCCCTGGGTTCACCACGGGCAACACCACGACTCGTGGTGTCCCAAACGAGTTATGGTGAGGACCCGTTAAGTACACTGCCTGAACTTTTCCATCTTTCGGTCAACCTTAACCACGACTCACTTGATGGCTCGTGGTGTTGACCACGACTCGTGGTCACACCTATGGTCACTAAAACTTTTTCCAATTTTTCAACCAAGTCCGTACCCTTCCCCACGAGTCACTTCACGACTTGTGGCCTACCCCACGCGTCACCGAATGACTCATTTTGTGATCTAGTGCAGAAAATTCTATTTCCTCTATTTCAACTCCCGAGTCTGGTCTTAGGGTTTTTGGGCCATTACAATACCTCCCCTTTGGGAACTTTCATCCTTGAATGTTTAAAAACACACACGAAAGTAGAGAATTGCAATCATTATACTCAAATATTGATCGTGAAAGTTGAAAACTAACAAAATTACTACCTCTGAACTGAACTACATGGATGAACTAAATTCTATAATCATACACATATTCATTTATATGAAAGAAACTGGAACCACGAACTGAAAAGAGTTTCACGGAGGAAATTGATACCTTAAACTAAAACTGAGCTGGAAAAGAACAAATATGGGTATCTAGCCATCATATCTGCTACGGCTTTTCACGTAGCTCCCTCAACCTGTTGATTCCTCCACAAGACTTTGATTGAAGCTACTTCTTTTTTCTTCAACTTACGAACCTAACGGTTAAGGATCTGGATTGGGACCTCTTCGTAAGAGAGACTATCTTTAACCCCCACACTATCTAGTGGCACAACTGATGTTGGGTCATCGATGCACTTCTTAAATAGTGACACATGAAAGACTGGGTGCACAAATGCTAACTCGGAAGGTACTTCCACCTCATAAGCTACATTGCCAATTCATCTCAGAATTCTATAAGGTCCCACATACCTGGGACTGAGTTTTCCTTTCTTCCCAAATCTCATCACCCCTGTCATGGGTGAAATTTTTATATAAACCCAATCATTTGCTGCAAACTCTAACTCTCTTCTCCTCACATCAGCATAAGATTTCTAACGACTTTGTGTTGTTTTCAACCTCTCTCGGATGTGCTGTACTTTTTGCATTGCCTTGTGAACCGAGTCTGGCCCTATCAAAGTAGTCTCACCAACCTCAAACCACCCTATGAGAGACCTACACCTCCTACCATACAATGCCTTGAATGGGGCCATCTGAATACTGGAGTAGTTGTTGTACGCAAACTCGATGAGGGGCAAGTGATCATTCCAAATGACCTTGAAATCGATCACACACACTCTCAACATATATTCTAAGGTCTGAATAGTCTGCTCAGCCTTTCCATCAGTCTGCAGGTGTAAAACTGTGCTGAGCTTGACCTGGGTACCGAGTCCCTTCTAAAATGACATCCAGAAGTGTGAGGTGAACTGGGTACCTCTATCTGAAATAATGGACAAGGGAACCCCATGAAGTCTGACCAGATACCGGATATAAAGCCTGGAATAGACCTCAGCTGAGTTTGTGGTTTTAAATAGGAAGAAGTGTGCTGAGTTAGTCATTCGATCTACTATCACCCAAATTGATTCATGCTACCGACGAGTACGGGGTAGACCTGTAATAAATTTCATATTTACCTTTTCCCATTTCCATATGGGTATACTGATATCCTGCGTCATACCTCCCAGTCTCTGGTGTTCAACCTTGACCTGCTGGCAGTTTGGGCACATGGCCAAAAATTCTGCAATGTCTCTTTTCATTCCATTCCACCAGTAAATATCTCATAGATCACGGTACATCTTAGAAGCACCTGGGTGAATAGAGTATCTTGAAATGTGTGCTTCTTCCAGTATCTATTGTCTCAAATCACCCACGGCTGGTACACACAGCCTGCCCTGGTAAAAGAGCACGCCATCTCACCCTTTGGAGAAAGCCTCAACTTGTTTTCTGAGAACCGCTTCCTTTAGCTTATGTAGTATGGGATTTTCATCCTATCTGGACTTAACTTCAACAACAAAAGAAGAATCCGACCCACTTTGCATTATTACTCCGTCCTTAGCTGAATCAACCAACTATACCCTAACCCAGCTAGTCGTGAATATCCTTCCCTAGTTCCTTTTTGCCCTTTTCAACATAGGCCACACTCCCCATAGACAACCTGCTTAGGGCATCAGCCACTACATTGGCTTTGCCTGGGTGGTACAACACACTCATGTCATAGTCCTTCAATAGCTCCAACCATTTTCTCTGATGGAGATTTAGATCCTTCTGATTGAATACATATTGAAGGCTCTTGTGATTAGTGAAAACATCCACGTAAGCCCTGTAAAGGTAGTGCCTCCATATTTTTAATGCAAACACCACTGCTTCCAACTCCAGGTCATGAGTCGGATAATTCTTTTCATGAACCTTGAGTTTTCTTGAGGCGTAGGCTATCACCTTGCCCCGCTGCATTGGACCGCAACTGAGTCCAACTTTAGAAGCGTCGCAATACACTACAAATCCATCTGATCCTTCCGACAAGGTCAACACTGGAGAGGTAGTGAGTCGAGTTTTTAACTCCTGGAAGCTCTTCTCACACGCATCTGACCACTAAAATTTTACCTTTTTCTGAGTCAACTTAGTCAAAGGAGAAGCAATAGAGGAAAATCCTTCTACAAATCATCGGTAATAACCGGCTATACCCAAGAAACTCCTGATTTTGGTTGGGGAAGTAGGACTTGGCAAGTCTTTCACCACTGCTATCTTTTGAGGATCTACCTGAATACCCTGACCTGAGACCACGTGACCAACGAAAGTCATAGACTTCAACCAGAATTCGCATTTGCTGAACTTAGCAAACAACTGGAGGTCTCTAAGCGTCTGAAGCACTATTCCCAGATGATTAGCATGTTCTTCCTCATTCATGGAGAATACTAGAATGTTGTCGATAAATACAATGGAGAACATATCCATATACTTCTTGAAGACTCTGTTCATCAGGTCCATAAAAGTTGTGG
This sequence comes from Datura stramonium, assembly GCA_018107945.1. Classification (NCBI taxonomy): domain Eukaryota; kingdom Viridiplantae; phylum Streptophyta; class Magnoliopsida; order Solanales; family Solanaceae; genus Datura; species Datura stramonium. The sequence continues at coordinate 138,152 of JACEIK010003377.1, read as the reverse complement.
AGGCAGTAGTTAGTCCGAAGGACATAACAACAAACTCATAGTGACCATATCGAGTTCTAAAAGTTGTTTTAGGTATGTCACATTCTCTAAATCTTAGCAGATGATACCCTGACCTGAGATCTATTTTGGAGAAACAACTATCTCCCTGAAGCTGATCGAACATGTCGTCAATCCTGGGTAAGGGATAATGTTCTTGACTGTGACTTTGTTCAACCGATGGTAATCAATACACATCCTTAGGGTACCATATTTATTTTGCACGAATAATTCTAGAGCACCCCAGGGAGAGATGTTGGGTCTGATAAAACCTTTATCACGAAGGTCCTTTAGCTGCCCCTTCAACTCCTTAAGCTTAGCTGGAGCCATTCTGTAAGGAGGGATGGAGATGGGCTGAGTGTCTGGAAGAAGGTCTATGCCAAAGTCTATTTCCCTTTCAAGAGGGACTCCAGGAAGATCTTCAGGAAACACATCAGGGAACTCTCTGACAACTGGGACTAACTAGATAGTTGGGGTCTCAGAGCTGGAATCTTTGAACTGAATTAGATGATAAAAGCACCCTTTGGAAATAAGCTTTTTGGCATTAAGGTAGGAAATAAACCGACCCTTAGGCACTGAACTACTGCCCGTCCACTCTAAAGCTAGCTCATTAGGGAACTAAAACCTGATGACCCTAGTTCTGCAGTGATTGAGGCAAACTGGAGTGTAACCAATCTATGCCAAGAATGAGGTCAAAGTCAACCATGTCTAACTCTACAAGATCAGCTGGAATAACCTTATTCAAGATTGAGACTAGGCAGTTTTTATACACCCGGTTGGCTCTAATTGACTTGCCAACTGGGGTGGAGACTAAAAATGGTTCTGAGAGAACTTCTCGACTGGTATCGAACTGGACTGCTACATAGGGAGTCAAGAACTAATGTGTGGATCCTAAATCTAGTAGGAATACATGTCTAGATGAAATAGGCATAACATACCCGTGACCACGTCAAGTGAGCTCTCCTGTTCCTGAAAAGACGACAAAGCATAAAAATGGTTTTGGCACTGATCGCCATCCGTACCTACGGGGTTGACCCGCTGAGCTGGTCGACCTACTGGAGCTGCTAAAGCAGTGGATTGTGATCTTCCTTGTCCTGCTAACGGGTATTCCCTAAGCTGATGACCAAGCTCCACAACCAAAACATCCCTATTGACCCTGAAGACACTCCCCTGGATGGTTCTTGCCACACTTAGAGAAAGTTGGGTAGCTGTAGCGATTGTTGGTGCCATGACTCTAGGATGGTGAGCCAGATGCTTCACCCCTCCGATCCTTGTGGGACCGAAAAGTCAAGGCACTGGCTAAAGTGGGTGCTGGATACCTCTACTGCTGTGGCGACTACCACCACCAAATCTATGATGGCCATAATCTGACTGGCGGTTTCTTGCCTGTTTGCTCTCCCGCTCCAAATCTTTTAATTTTTTTGCCTCAATTTGTTGGGCATGAACTATGAGGTTGGAGAGTCGATGTCCTTGATAAGCATTGTTGTCCTGCACTCCTTAAGGACTAGGTTCGACACGCTGATGTATTGTGGATTTACAGCACTTTCGACACTCAAAACTGAGAAAATAGCATGGACTTAGGTATATTTATATGGATATAAGGAACTTTTCCTTTGATTACAAGATAAATTGGTGTTGGAGCTAAAATGCGCAAAAGATAGCCTGAAAGTGTATAAAATAGGCTCAACTCACAGTTCACAGTACGATCCGTAGGAAGGTCTTACGAGTCGTACTGTTGGTCATGAGAAGTTTCAGAAGGCTAAGGATGGAGAGGTGCATTATACGAGTCTCAGTAAGAGTCTTACAAAGTTTGTACAAGTCGTCAGGAAGAATTCATGAAAAGATTCAGAAGATTTACACAAGAGGCTGACTCCTGCTACGAAAAGATAGCATGAATCGTGGAACAAAGGTACGAGTCGTACCATAGCATTCGTGATGGACTTCGGAATTATTTCAAATTCTCATATTCAAGCCATGGAAGTACAGTATTACTCGTAGGACGCAGATACAAGTCATACCAAGATCCAACACTTAGCCAAAATTCAGCCAGTCAATAATGTACGAGAGGAAGGTACGGATCGTAGGTTCATGGTACGGATCATAGGATAGGTCGTGGCACTGGCGGAACTAGATATGGAAATTAACTCTGTTAGCCTAGGAAAAAGATTTTTATGTCTGTATAAGTACGTTTTATGTTTTATTTTTCAAAAAATGTGTGTGGATGCGAGAGAATAGTTAGAAAACATTAAGAAATGAGATAATTGAGTTGAATCGACTTGTGATCAACCTTTTCTTGAATTCTTCTTGTTCTTGCTACTTGTTCTTGAAGATTTTGCTAATTTATTAAAAGAAGTTTCTTTCTTATCCATAATTGTAAGTATTGATTTATATTCTTAATCATGAATGTAAATCACAACCTTACAACTATGAGAGGCTAAAACCTCCATAACTAGGGTTGTGGGAACCATGGTGGATTAACAAGCGAGGATTGCACAAAGTGACTCTAAACCAATACTAAACACTTATATTGTATTCTCTTCATGCTTAATGTTTCTTAACGGTGTGCAACATTAGGACTTTCCCAAATTCTTTACTTTCTTAGATCTAAGAGGTAGAGAATAGGAAAAGAGAATTACAACGGAACCTTGATCTTGATGATCATTGGATTAACTTGAGATGTGGTCGCAGGATAGTTAAATCTGAAACATAGTGATAATGGATAGTTTGCAACCTCTCATGAGACTTGATCGGGTGATTGAGTATAGTCATTCAATAGGGACTGGTTGGTCATTTGAATGAACCTTTTGTTATCAGTTCTATAAGTAAGTGTTGGTGATGATCACGAGTGTATACCTAAAACAGTTATGAGTTCATGGGGAACACAAACCCTAGTTATCCTTTAATATTGATTCAAAACCAAACTTTTAATAATTGTTTTTATTATTTCTTTTCTTTAGAATCCCCCAATTTTGGAGTAACTACATAACAAGTTCACTTACCGACTGTAATCTAGCTCTTCCATATTCTCCGTAGGATCGACCTCAACCTCTAGTTGGGTTCTTTATTGAAAACGTACGCTTAAAAATAGCTATCATATTGATACTATAAATGATTGAAAGATTAAATATCTTCAAATTACTATGGGTAAGAATTATGTATATGAAAAGTTACCCGATTTGTACTACAAATATACGCATGATTAAATTACATGCTATAGTAAACCAGAAGTTTATTGATGTGAAATTCATAAAATAAGTAAACGTGAAGTTTATTAAAATAAATAACACATATCATGGTAAACCTGAAGTTTACTATTAAATATAATTTTATCAGTTGATATGACCATCTTGGTCATCCTGATATGATGTGTTAATTGAATATCAAAATATATTGAAGAATTAGAAAATTCTTCAAGAAATTTTTTGTGTTGCTTGTTCTCATGATAAGTAGATTGTACCAGCTAATGTTGGGACAAAGTTCCCAAAATTTTTAAAATTATAAAAGGTGAATATGGGTTCATTCACCTGCCATGTTATGTCTTAAGTAGACCATAAGATGGTCACATGTGCGTTTATTGTCAATCTGTAGTTTGTCATTAGCAAAGTTGCTTGTTATATATTGATCGCCTTAAAAGTATAATTTTTAAATTGTGTAATCAATACAATTCATCTTGATAATGCTAGTTTATATCCAAGTTGGTTTGATATTGAATGCCTCCGTAAATAGTTAAACCATTGCTTATGAGAATAAAGCTTAGTGGGTTGGTCTATGATATGATATATTACATACAATGTCATTTATATATTGACCAATAAATTATGATTAATCCTCTTCTGCTCAAGTAATTCAGAGCCAGGAACCAAATATTTTTCATCTAATAACTTTTGATGTGTAGTATATGATTAATGAATCTATCACGATGCATACGGATGAATTCCCCAAAGATAATCAGGGATGCATGTTAGTTCTTCTAACATGAGGGGGAGATAAAACAGTTAAGAAATATATTGAGAATTATCATTAGTATGATCCTTATTCGAACAATATTTCAAGTCAAATTCCTGAAGCTTTTACTAACCCAAAATTAATTTCATAGTTCAGCTGCAAAAGCTCCTACATAATTAATGTCCCTAAAGGACAAAGTCTACAGTATACATGAAGCATTATAGATCAATCAGTTTCTATTACAATAAGTCTTTGAAAAAAATGGAGCAAATGAACATAATAAGGAGCAATATGCTCTTGAAGAGCCTCCGACTTAACACTTTATGATACCTCATGAACGGCTTAGGTACCTAAGAAAAACATTGAAAGTGATGAGCTCTCAATGAGTTATGTCCAATTGCAAATCGATATAAATTATATACCGTCGATGATATCTTTGATACAATATAGCGCGCAATATTATAAAAGATTGTGAGGATCTGAATTCTACGTATATTAAAGCATGTTGTAACAATACTTATCAAGTGAAATGATGTGTATTGATAAGCGTAAAGCTTATTGGACCTGTAATCTAGACACTAGAAGATGTCAAGCATTTAAATACTAATGAATGTAATCACTTCATAAATTTTATATGAAAATCATGAAGGATTCAAAATGCTTGAAGCATTTACAAGTTCCTGTAAACTTGTTCATAATCCTTATATGAAGAAAATCAAATAAGAAAACAACATCAGATTTTGTTGTACTTGTTGTTTATGTTGATGATATAAATCTTATACGAACTCCAGTAGAGCTTCAAAAGGCAATTGATTATCTAAAGAAGAAATTTGAGATGAAAGACCTTGGAAAGACAAAATTATCTCTTGGTTCGCAAATAGAGCATTTGAATAATGGTGTCTTTATTCATCAATTTGCCTACACAGAAAAGGTGTTGAAATGATTTGATATGGATGAAGCACATCCATTAAATACTTCGATAGTTGTTCGATCACTTGATGTAAATAAAGATTTTTTTTTACCTCAAGAAAAGAATGAGGAAATTCTTGATCCTGAAGTACTATATCTTAGTGTGATTGATGCACTAATATATCTTAATAATACTACAAGGCATGAAATTTGGTTAATTCGTTAGCAAGACAATCTTGTTGGTTATGTCGGTGTAGGATATTTATTTGACCAACACAAAGATTGATCTGAAACACGTTATGTATTCATATGTGGGGTACTGTCATATCTTGGTGATCTACAAAATAGCCTATTATGGCTACTTCATCAAATCATGCTGAGATAATAACTATTCATGAAGCAAGCCAAGAATGTGTGCGGCTGAGGTGATCAATGATACATCTCATTCGAGAAAAATTAGGTTTGAAATGTGACAAAATACCCACGATCTCATACGCAAATAATGCAGCATGCATATTTCAACTAAAGGGATGATTCATAAAAGGAGATAGAACAAATCACATTTCGCTAGAACTTTCTACACACATGAGCTCCAAAAGAATAGTGATATTAACGTACAACTAATTCGTTCAAGTGATAATGTGGCTGATTTATTTACCAAATCTCTACCAACTGCAATTTTCAAGAAGATAGTGCACAAGACCAGGATGCAAAGATTTAAGGATGTTCTCATTAGGGGGAGTTATTACACGTTATTCCCTTTTCCCTTGCAAGGTTTTGTCCTATTAGTTTTTTCTTGTAAGGTTTTTAATGAGACAACTACCAATGCGTATTATAAGATATGTGTACTTTTTTTCCTTCAGCAAAATTTTCTTTCACTGAATCTTTTTCTAGTAAGATTTTAATAAGGCAATTATCAATATATTTATATATTTTTTCAAAGTAATTAT
>JACEIK010003377.1:99896-112840 GCA_018107945.1 Datura stramonium | reverse complement strand
TACAATTTACATGAGAATGTACACAATTTATTAGACAAACAAGACTAAAGTTATACGTTTGAGTATCGATTTGGCATATAAATATGCCCCTTATCAATTTGCTCAAGCATGTACGTTTTTTCCGATTTATGAGTTTATAATTTTGACCGACTCACAGGCCCTTATTTCATGGCTAGTCATTTATTTCAAGTATGATCAAGTATATTATGATTTAACTAGCCCATGAACTTCATGTATGATTTCAGGATAATTATATGAGCCTTCATGTGCATGTTTTTGGGAGTGGTGTTTAGCACCGAGTAGACTCGGCATTCAGGTAAACCCCGAGGTCTCAGGACTATGTACCACCGTAGGTATATATTCATGGTTAACCCTATGGGGTCCTTATTAGTGATATCACGTCAAGTATCGTTCCTTGCCCTGGAAATCTTGGGATGACTCTATCCACTTAAGCGAGATAGTTGGGCATCATATAGATCTATCATGATGGTGTCGGTTAAGACGAGTCCTCCCATTGTTCCTCATAATTCCAGTTATGCATGTTTATGACTTATGATATTATGTTTTCAATAGGTTTGACCCAATAATCAGTTTATAAGTTTTTATGTATGATTTCAGATATGGCAAGCTATATGATTTATTTATAGCTTTAGATCATTCTATTCAAATATGAGATTCAGTTATGATGATTATACATGTTTTTAGATATCAGCATGCAGTCCCTACTCTCGTGATCTTATTATTTATATTTATGTGCATGATTTCAGTTATACTCACTCAACCTATTTTACTTACCTTACATACTCTGTACATTTCAAGTACTGACTGCATACTCTATGTTGTATCATTTCATGATACAGGTTCAGATGCTCGGAGTCAGTTCCACCTTAGACAGTCTCCACAGCTTAGTCCATTTCTCTTGTTGGTGAGTCCTCATCCTTCGGGGACCTTCAGATTATTAAGTTGTTTTACTTTCAGCTTTTAGACTTTTTAGTGAGCTAGTTGGGGATGTTGTTCCATCAGCTCTTCAGTTATGTTAGAGGCTTTTTCAGACAATATGTAGAACTTCAGCTTTGTCAGTGTTGATACTGTATGGTTGATATGTATTCAGACTTCCGCTTGTTCATGTTTAGTTTATCAGTTTCCAATTGATGTATGCTCTTTAGCCGCTATGTTCATGTCATGGGTTGACTTGGAGCCATTCGTGGTTCTAGGTTCCGTGTCTCAGTCCGGACCTATGTTCGGATCGTGACATAAGGCTTCTTATTGAAGGGAAAAGTTGGCCAAGGAAGCATGTTGAAATAAGGTATGTAAAGGCATCATTGTCCTTATTTTTCAAGCACACTTTGAACATTGAAGGGACCAGTAGCTCCATATTTTTGAACTCATATTGAGGCATATAAGATTTTGTCCAAAAATGTTAGAAACACTTATCCTTAAGCTTGAATGGTAACAGGAACAAAATGATCAAATGTGAAGTGAAAGGCGTTTTGTTTGCGATTGTTGTCGTACTTACAAGTCAAGTATGAAGTCCCCTTATTATGGGCACAATGAGATGGTCTTTTACTGTATACTATATATATTTGATGTTACATGTGCTTAGAATTTGGTTGCTGGACAAAAACGATAAAAGAGTTAAAACGATAACTTGGGAACGAACCTAAACTAAGGAAATGTTATCAAGCCCAATTAGGGAGCATGAGATCACCGAGATGAAAATACCTTAACATGATTGCTTAACCTTTCATGTTTATGTTATGGAGTATGTGAGGCCAAAGGGAGACTCCCTAATTCCTCTCTCTTTAAGTTGAATGTCAAATTAGCGAACTTCTGGATTCCAAGGTCCTCTCAAACTTTATCTATGCATCTTGTTGAAACTCTTGGGTTATTCACATCTTCTTATGATATTTATGAGTCTAGAATGCATATGTTTATGTGCTAATTGTTAGCTATACATGTTATGTGTGCTCACTTGCAGCTATATGTTATGAAAGAGGCCTACTTAGGCTGGAGTTTTATGATTTCTTATTTGTTATGCTATATATGTTAGACTAGCTTAGTGCAAGCCTTATCAGTTCACTTGTAATTATGATATAAGACTTATGAACATACCACCGATCTAGCACGTGCGGTGGGTAGTTTTCCTTTTAGATATGATACTATGACCTTACCACCGACTTGGCACGTCTGGTGGGCAGTTGTCCTTTTATGAGTGTGAGTTATGATCTTACCAACAACCTGGCACGTCTAGTGGGTAGCTGTCCCCTTATATATGAGACTCAAGACCTTACCACTGACCTAGCACATCTGGTGGGTAATTGTCCCTTTAGTTATGAGAGCTCTGAGACAGACACCTAGGTAGGGCGGTATTTGATTGATTTGACTGGATCATTATTTGATTAGGGATTGTGTATCTTGCTGACAAGATATTGTGACTTACTCTAATTTTTTAGTATCTTGGATGTGTTTCTATTTATAGTTTCAGCCTTACATACCAGTACATTTCATTTGTACTGGCGTCCCTTCGCTTGGGGATCCTCATTTTCCTGGAATCGTGCTATAGGTAACGGTAGAGGTTTAGACCGATAGACGCAACAAGAGAAAGATTTTAGCAGAATAGTGGTATGTTCCTCTCTTACAGGAGCCATATCCCATTGTTGATTATATTAAGTTTTGTTATGTATAGTATGGGTAGGTCGGGGCCCTATCCCATGCATTTCAATTTACTTACTCTCTAGAGGATTATGTGGACTGGTACTATAGTTGTTTTGGTTGTGTGGCCTTGTCGATCTTCCATTGTGCAGTTTAGCTTTATTGTAGCCTAGTCGGCTTTTCAATTGCTTTTTGTTATCAGCAAGACCTTACGGGTTCAGAATCTACCTTAGTAGACCATGACAGGTGCCCTGGCGGCCTTCATGCTACAGTTATTCTGTTATATAGCCGATTTCTCGATCACCTCTGAATCTAGTGTTAATTGCGCCATCCCTCAGTTTTGGGGCGTGATAAACTTGGTATCAAAGAGAAGTCATGTCCAAAGGAGTCCACAAAGCCGTGTCTAGTAGAGTCCTACTTATAAGTATGTTGTGCACCATACTTATAATCAGGAGGCTACAGGGCAATAAGGAGTCATGTCCCTTATTTTTTAATAGTTTATGCTATAGAGCGAAGTTATAAGTATTATGATATCTAACTCATTCTATTATTTCAGACTGTTCCTGTACGAGGAAAATGACTATGCGATTGATCGGTGCAGACACAAAAGAGAGTACCTGTCACTGTCCAGAGGATTAGGGAGATATATTAGAGGATCAAAGTGATTCTTCTACCCCAGATATCATAATTCCTTCAGCTCCAGTCAAAGTTACAACAGATAGACCTCCGACTCCTCCCGCCCCAGTAAGACATGAGGATGATAGAGTAGAAGACCTTATAACACCTGTGGCACCCCCTATTGGTCCGAAAGTATAGGTTTTTAATGGAGCTAGTCAACTAATGACTCGTATAGCCACAGGTCAGGAATGGTGATTGAAGGCGATGGAGGGACACAAAGTTTAGGCGACTGAGAGTTCTAAGTCTCGTGAGTTCTTGAGTTTGAACCCTCTCGTATTCACCTAATCATACCCAAACGAGGATCTTCAAGACTTTATTGACTAGATATATAAAGTGTTGAAGGTGATGCGGGCTATAACAACTAAGGGGGTAGAGTTGGCAGCCTTCAGGCTACGTGATGTGTCTATATTGTGGTATGAGGCTTAGGCTCTATCTAGAGGAGCCGATGCACCGCTAGTTGAGTGGGAAGAGTTTTCAGAGGCCTTTATGCACCAGTATCTACCCAGGGAGCTCCGATAAGCTCGAGTTGAGCAGGTTTTGCACTTAGAGTAGGGTAGCATGAGTGTGTGCGAGTATTGCCTTAGGTTTAATTCTCTATCCATGTATGCTTCATACATGGTCTAGATGATAGAGGGAAAAGTTCATCAATTCGTGCTAGGGCTAGGACCTCACATAGATCGCGATTATTTAGGGGTATTTACTCAGGAGCATACAAACATTGTACGGATATAGGCTTTTTCCCAAAGGGCAAAGGATTTGGTTTATCAGTTATGGGATGCACGACAACCTAGGAGTAGAGGAAGAGAGCTAGGACCATGGGTTCTTACATAGGACCGCAGAGTAACCCAGGGGCCCGGTCATCCCGATAGTCAATTAGAGCGGTAGGGAGTGGCCCACCTCAGCTTCAGAAGCAGAGGAGAGACTAGGGCCCAGCTCCGTCTTGCTAATGATAACAGGAGCGGGCGGGGCAAGGGAGATTATCGGTACCTCCTTGTTACCAGTGTGGGAGATCCCATTCAGGTCCATGTCGTCAGGGGGAAAATGTATGTTATCATTATGGGCAGCCAAGGCATATTATGAGAAATTATCCAGGTAAACTCGATGTAGACCCGGCGCGGCCAGAGAGATAACGGTTGTTTTGTCATCCTTAATTTTACCTCATAGACTTGATCCTTAGTTTGCAATAGGTCGTGGAAGAGGCAGAGAGAGAGGCTTCTGGTTCCATGGCGACCCAGAATTGATTTTATGCTTTGGACGGTCAGAAAGACTAGGAGGTGTCCCCTGATATGATTGCAGGTACTTTGAGTATTCATTCTCGTGCAGTATATGCCTTGCTTGATCTTGGTTCTACACTCTGCTATGTTACACTGTTAGTTGTGAGTAAGTTTGAGATGGTCCCTGAATTATTCTCTGGACCATTTGTTGTTTCTACGCCAATTGATGAATTTGTGTTAGCTAGACGAGTTTATCGGAACTTTGTAGTATTAGTATGTGATAGATTGAACCTAGCTGATCTAGTTGAGCTTAATATGGTTGATTTTGATGACAGTATAGGCATGGATTCATTGGTGGCGTGTAATGCTAATGTTGATTGCAAAACCAAAGTTGTTAGATTCTATTTTCCAAGCGAGCCACTCTGGGAATGGCAAGGTAATGCTACTACGCCTAAAGGTAAGTTTATTTCATACCATAAGGCTCAGAAGTTCATATCCAAGGGTTGTATTTCATAGTTATTTTGGATAAGAGACTTGGAACGTGAGCCTGCGACTCTCCAATCAGTTCCTATTGTAAATGAGTTCCTAGATATCTTTCTAAAGGATTTGCCTGGAATTGCTCCTAAAAGGGAGATAGACTTTGCTATTGATTTACTTCTAGTCACTCAATATACATCAATACCTCCATACAGAATGGCCCCAACAGAGCTAAAAGAATTAAAGGAGCAGTTGAAAGATTTGCTCGAGAAAGGCTTCATCTGGCCCATTTTGTCGCCATAGGGTGCAGTAGTGTCATTCATGCGAAGAAAAGATGGGTCGTTGAGAATGTGAATTCATTACATGCAGCTGAATAAGGTGACCATTAAGAATAAATATTTGCTTCCCGGGATTAATGACTTGTTTGATCCATTACAGGGTGCCAAATTCTTTTCGAAGATTGATTTCAGGTCTGGATACCATCAGCTTCGAGTTAGAGAGGTGATATTCCTAAGACTGCTTTCAGGACTTGGTACGACCATTATGAGTTTCTGGTGATGTCACTTGGGCTTACTAATTCCCTAGCGGATTTTATGCATATGATTAATCGGGTGTTTAAGCCCTTTATGGATGTATTTGTGATCATTTTTATTGACGACATTTTGATTTAATCATGATAAGAGTTCGAGCATGCGGATCATTTAAGAGCGGTGTTGCAGACTCTCCGAGAGCGCATCGTATATGCTAAATTTTCTAAATGCGAATATTTCCTGACATCTATAGCTTTTCTTGGTCATGTGATTACAAATGAACGTATAAGGGTAGATGGCTAAAAATTAGAAGCTGCGAAGAACTGGTCCAGACCCCGGAACCCTACAGAGGTTTGTAGCTTTCTGGATTAGCAGGTTATTACCACCGATTTATGGAAGCTTTATCCACTATCTCCGCGCCATTGGCAAAGTTGACTCATAAAGAAGCTAAACTTCAATGGCCAAAGGCATGTGAGCTGAATTTTTAGAAGTTGAAGGATAGGTTGACTTCAACACCTATCCTAACTCTTCCAAAGGGTATAGAGGACTGTGTGGTGTGTGATGCTTCTCGAGTTATGCTAGGTTGTGTTCTAATGCAACACAATAAGGTTATTTCTTATGTCTCTAGACAGATGAGGAAGCACGGGCAGAATTACCCTACCCATGATTTGGCTGCAGTAGTATTCGCATTAAAGGTTTAGCATCATTACCTATATGGCACGGAGTGTAACGCGGAGCATTGCCTCCGTGCCACNTGCAGTAGTATTCGCATTAAAGGTTTAGCATCATTACCTATATGGGGTACATGTTGACATATTCACACACCATAAGAGCCTCCAGAATTTGTTTCATCAAAAAGGTCTGAATTTAAGGCAGAGGAAATGTCTAGAGTTACTGAAAGATTATGACATGAGTATTTTATATCATTCGGGAAAGGCGAATGTTGTAGTTGATGTATTGAGCCGCAAGTCTATGGTAGATTGAGTCACATTCAGGCCGAAAAAATTGAAATGTTAAGGTCTTTAGAGTAGTTATCTAATCTACAGATTCGATTGCTTGATACCAAAGATGGGGGCATTGTTATTTATAATACGACAAGATCATCCCTAGTAGCAGAAGTTAAATAGTGCTAGTATGACGACATATAGTTAGTGTCACTAAGAGGCATGGACTATTTGATTATGGGCCAGACAGAGTCCTCGGATATCAGAGTCATCTATGTGTACCTAATGTAGGTAAGCCATGGGAGGAGATTATGAGTGAAGCTCATTATTCCAGATATTCAGTACATTCAAGCGCCACAAAGATGTATCATGACTTGAGGAAGCTGTATTGGTGGAATAGCATGAAGAAGGACATCATGAATTTTGTGGCTCAATGTTTTAATTGTCAGTAGGTGAAGGTTGAACATCAGAAACCCGGAGTCCTGACTCGGAACATAGATATCCCGGTGTGGAAATGAGAGGTAATCAATATGGATTTTATTACAAGTTTTCCTCCAATATGCAGAAAGCATGATTCTATTTGTGTTATTAATGATAGGCTGATGAAATCAGCTCACTTCTTGCATATAAGAACTATTTATGCTATTGAGGATTATGCCAGACTTTATATTCACGAGATAGTTCTCCTTCATGGTGTTCCTTTATTTATTATTTTGGATAGAGGCACACAGTTTACAGCGAACTTCTAGAAGTCTTTCTAGAAAGGCCTAGGCACCTAAGTAAGTCTTAGTACAGGATTTTATCCTCAGACAGACGAACAGGTTGAACACACCATTCAGATATTCGAAGACACATTGCATGCCTGCGTTTTGTATTTTGGCGGAATCTTGGATGATAATATATCCTTGATAGAGTTTGGCCTATTATAATAGCTATCGGGCGAGTATTCAGATGGCCCCGTCAAAAGCTTTATATGGGCGGAAGTGTAGGTCGCTGATGGGTTGGCTCAAACTTAGTGAGGCAAAATTATTGGGGCTATAGTTAGTGCATCAGGCTATTGATAGGGTGAAACTTATGAGAGATAAAATTTAGATATCCCATAGTATCCAGAAGTCTTATGCAGATGTACACCATCGAGCATTAAAGTTTGTCGTTGGTGATTGGGTGTTCCGAAAGGTGTCGTTATGAAATGCGTTATGCATTTTGGCAAAAAGGGTAAGTTAAGCCCAAGGTATGTTGGGTCTTATAGGATCATCCACAGAATAGGCAAAATGGCCTAAGAGTTAGAGTTACCACCGAAGCTAGCAGTAGTCCATCCCGTATTTCATATTTTGATGTTGCGAAAATGCTTTGGAGATCAAACTCGCATCATGCCTATAAAGAATGTCTAGATTTATGAGGAGATGAACTATACAGAGGTCTCAGTTTTCTTTCTTGATCGGTAGGTTAGGAAGCTTCAAACTAAGAAAGTCGCCTCAATTAAAATATTGTGGTGGAGTAACAACATTGAAAAAGTGACTTAGGAAGTGGAGGAGGAGATGAGGAGAAAGTACCATCACTTATTTGTGATGTCGGTGTGATATTTAAGGTATGTGTTTGATACTTAAGTTACTAATTATGTACTTTTAACGCATAATAAGTAAAGTTAACCTCCATTCGAGGATGAATATTTCTATGGTGGGGAGGATGTTACAACCTAAAATATTTTTGACGTTTAAAAGTGTCGAAAGAATAAAATTTCAAATGGGTGATTAAATCATGGAATGGATATGGGGGTGATTAAATAATTAAATTGAAGTTTTAAGCCAAAGAGAGTCGGGTAAAAAAAATTTGAGTTTACTATTTATTACGAGAAAATATTTTTAATATGTCTCATATATAGTCTAACTTGGAATAATTATATATCCCAATTTATAATACTTTAGAAGTCGTACGATTAACAAATTAAAGTTATTTGAGTCTAATATTTAGAATATCAAACCACTTGTCAATCGGAGTTTGGAGTAAAAAGTTATGGATATTTTACTGAGGCACTATCAAACAGTAATGGTAGGCGCGCCGCCACCGCCCACCTCTTATTTATATTAATTATTTGCTGCCAAATTTATTTCATCTTGATCCCAAATTGACCTGTTTACTTAGGAAACTTATTTCTCTCCATTCTCTCATTTTCAGTAGCTTAGGTAAGGAAAAATTGAGGAAGAATCTCAATAAAAACTCAACCACAGTAAAAGACAAAGTAAAGCAGTTGGTTGCAAGTTGTGTAGAATATTTGGTGGTTGATTTGAGCTGCGTTTGGGCAATAGTTTTGAGGTGAGTTGCCGCGTTTTAGAGCTATTTTGGACTTCTCACATGTCCTCCTCTTGGTAGGGATTGAATTCAAGAAAAAAGATAAGGATTCTGTCCTTTAAATTTGTCAAAATTCTCAGTAGAAAAGCTGAAAATAGGCAGCTAGATAGGCTGCCGTTTGGTGCATTTTTTGCTGAAGTTTTTATTCATTTTTCTTAAGGATGGAGCAGTATTTTTTGCTGGAAATATAATTCATATTATGGGAATAGTTGCAGCAACCCTTGAAAAAGTGTGTAATTGCTCACTGATCGAGCGCTCTTGCGCTGAAGATGAACGGGGCTAAGCAATCTCTTTTATGATTCAAAATCGTAGTGTAACGTGTATCCTCCCCTGTTCCGATCATGAAATAGATGAAATAAATCAAAAAATGGATTTTTGTTCAAGAATGAAATCTTATTGGAACTGTAAGGGAAGTTAGGTAAATTTTCCTATTCTCTTTCCCTCTTAAAAGTTGATAGAACAAGTATAGAACTATGGCTAAATGTTATTGTTGGTGGTGGTTGTTGTTGTTGTGCCTGCCGGCTGGGGTAATGTTTTGGCTACACATTGACACAAATTAGAATTGGTACTTGTCTATAAACTCAAGGAATTAAGGATGGTTGAGAATGCTTGTTGAAGGGAAAAGTTGGCTAAAGAAGCACGTCAGAAAAAGGTATATAAAGGCGTCATTGACCTTAATTTTTCAAGCATGATTTTGTACCATTGAAGGGACCAATATCTCTACATTTTTCATAAATATTATTTCCAAAAGAGTTAGAAACACTTGTACTTAAGCTTGAATGGTAACAGGTAATAAAATGATCAAATGTGAAGTGAAAGATGCATTATTTGTGATTGTTGTCGTAGTTGTAAGTAGAGTATCGTGGGCACCGTGAGCTGTTCCTTTACTATATAATATATGTATGTGATGTTATATGTGTATAGAATTTGGTTGCTGGACAAAAAAGTTAAAACAGTTAAAATGATAACTTGTGAACGAACCTAAACTAAGGAAATGGTATCAAGCCTACTGAGGGAAAATAAGATCACCGAGATGAAAATACCTTAACATGATTTCTTAACCTTTTGTGTTTATGTTATGGAGTATGTGAGGATAAAGGGAGACTCCATAGTTCCTTTCCCATAAGCTGAATGTCAAATTAGCGAGCTTTCGAATTTCAAGGTCCCTTCAAACTTTATCTATGCATCTTGTTGAAACTCTTGGGTCATTTGCATTTTATTATGATCTTTATGAGTCTAGAATGAATATGTTTATGTGCTAATTGTTAGCTATACATGTTATGTGTGCTCATTTACAGCTATATGTTACGAAAGAGGCCTACTTAGGCTGGAGTTTTATGATTCCTTATTTGTTATTCTATGTATGTTAGATCGGCTCAGTGCAAGCCTTATCAGTTCACTTGTGATTATGATATGTGACTTATGACCTTATCACCGACCTGGTATATTTGGTGGGCAGTTATCCTTTCAGACATGAGACTATGATCTTACCACCGGCCTGACCAATCTGGTGGGCAGTTGTCCTTTTATGTATGTGACTTATGACCTTACCACTAACTTGGCATGTCTGATGGACAATTGTCCTTTACATATGAGACTCATGACCTTACCATGGACTTGGCACGTTTGGTGGGAAGTTGTCCCTTCAGCTATGAGATCTCCGAGATAGACACCTCGGTAGAGCAGTATTAGATTGATTTGACTGGATCGTTATTTGATTAGGGACTGTGTAACTTGCTGACAAGATATTGTGATTTGTATACATGCTTACTTGGTTGTATTCATGTGATGTATTACATTGGTTCTGATAGCAGTTTCCAAATTCTTGGCTTACTCTTGTCTTTGCTTTGACTTTTCAGTATCTTGGATATGTTTCTCTTTACAGTTTAGCCTTACATACCAATATATTTCATTTGTACTGACGTCCCTTCGTCTGGGGACCCTCCTTTTCCTTCAATCATGCTGCAAATATTGGTAGAGGTTTAGACCGACAGATGCAGTAGGAGCAAGATTTCAGCAAAATAATGGCATGCTCCTCTCTTCTAGGAGCCATGTCCCGTTGTTGATTATTTTGAGTTTTTTGTGTATAGTATGGGTAGATCGGGCCCATCCCGTGTATTTCAGTTTACTTACTATCTAGAGGTTTAGTTGATTGGTTGTATAGCTATTTTGATTGTGTGGCCGTGTCAGCCTTCCATTGTGTAGTTTAGCTTTGTTGTAGCCTGATCGGCTTTTGTGTTATTTTTTGTTATTAGCGAGACCTTATAGGTCCAATATCTACCTTAGTAGACCATAATAAGTGTCCTGGTCGGCCTTCAACAGTTATAGCCGTTATATAGCCGGTTTCTTGATCACCTCCGAATCGAGTGTGAGTTGTGCCCTCCCCTAGTTTTGGGGCGTGACACTCTATCGGGCAATATTTTAAAGATATTTTGTGATTTGAAACAATATAATAAATTTTCATGTTTTATCACATTAAGATTGTTATATCTTAGTTTTAAAATCAAGGATTATATTAGCACATGTTCATCTTTTTTCAATCTAGAAAAGATTAAAAAATAAAATATTTTCTATTTTATTAGAAACTTTTTTTATCGTTATCTAAATAAAAATTACCGATGAATTATTGTGATTTTATATATATGAAAATTAATGACGGGGTGCAACATTTTTATTAAGAAAATAACATATCTAAAAAATATGTTGATTAGGAAAATGATATTTTTTACCCAAAAATAATAATAGGGACATTTATGGATCAAAACATTGACGTCAGATGTATTTTTGAATTAAATTATTAACAGAGAGTATTTTTATTCAATTTTACATCATTTAAAGATATTTTTTTTAACCTTTTTTCCATTTTTCTAACATACATCTCATATGAATGGTCGGTAATGCTTTTCCTGTTGATTAACTCTAATGTTTTTTCAATACCACAACAATCTGAGCCAGAAGCAAAACCTATGATTCCACAATTACGTAAAGAACATGTTCCTCGCAAAAAATAATAATGTCATTTTCAATGTTGTCCCTGTCGTGGTGCAGTGAGGTCGTGGAGGCCACAAGCTTTGAAAAAATTATACAAGGACCATCGCCCGTGTCTCTTCAGTTCCTGAAAAGGATTATTTGTTTAGTACACGTGTCGTTAACAAAAGAAACTAATTCTATGTCACTTGTGATTTTTAACAAGGAAAACTATACCCATTCACTTTTTATCGTATTGTTATTGAAATTTTACAGATTTTTTTTTTAAAATGGAGTGAGGGCAGGGCAAGGCCAGAAAAAATATTATTTTTTAAATTTTTTAATGGGTTAGGATAGAATAGTGTAAGACTCAAGATGGAAGGATTATTAATTTTAGGAATAGTCCTGAGAGAGATGAATTTTGGTTCTTTTTATCATAAAAATTTATACTCATTATTTCATTTTATTTTATTTGTCTTAGTTACTATTTAAATAATTAAAAGAATAATTTTTTTAATCATAATTTTTTTCAAATATTTTTTTTTTAAAATGAAGATTTTACATTCATATTCACACTGAAGATTAGTTAGTTTAATCTCCGTATTCCGAATTAAGCCAAACAAATTATAACAAAGAGTAAATTTTACTTATCAAATTAGAATAATTTATTTTGTCAAGTTGAAGGATGAAAAATGAGACGTCGCAATAAAATATTTATCCAATTAACTTTCATTTATAGATGGTAAAGAAGTTAAAAAAAAATTCATGTTGCAAATTTATTTATTTATTTTGAAAAAGATAACATAAACGGAGTGGAGCGACATAATTTTTTTGAAAAATGCTAAATAGAACAAGGCAGGATCGATTAAAATTAAAATAGATCAAACCTTGCCCCGCCCTAATGTCATCCCTATATATATATAATCACATAACTATATTCGTTTGTGACCGCTTGATCACCGAGAAATATAGGTGGAGATGGTATAATAGAGATCCAATTTTCATATTGAATTGAAATCTTTTATACCATAAAATTGATATTATGGTATTGATATACATTTAATTTTTTTTTAGTATTTGATATAATATTCAATATTTATAAATAAAATATCAAATATCGTATCCAAATATAT
>JACEIK010003377.1:34349-48047 GCA_018107945.1 Datura stramonium | reverse complement strand
ATTAAGATTTCATCTTTTAAAAATAACTATATGTTGAAAAATTATACTTATAATGCAAATCAATCTTATGCTTAGAACTTTTGAAGATATAATTTTAAAAAAAGTCAGTCCGGTGCACAAAGCGTCCCGCGTTAACAAGATAGACTCATGTTTCCTGTTAGTCTAAGGAAAACCTGTAATAACATCCATGTTAATTACCTCCCATTTCCATGCTGCGATCTCTATGTTTTGAGTCAGTCCTCCTGGCCTCTGATGCTTGACCTTCACCTGCTGGAAATTCGAACATTAAGCTATAAAGCTTGTAATATTCTTATTCATACCGTTCAACTAATAAAGCTACTTAGATCACGATACATCTTTGTCGCACCTAGATGTACTGAATAACAGTAATAATAGGCTTCCATTAAGATCTATTCCCACAACTTACCCATATGTGAGAACCCCGTCTGACCTACACTCAAATAAGACTTGCTTCTGCTCAGGTATGATATATCTTAACAACACTAGCTTCGGGTCGTCATACAGCCTCTATTTAACTTCTATCACTAAAGAGGATTCTGCAATATTCTGAATAACAATGCCCCCATCTTCGACATCTAACAACCGAATTTTCAGATTAGCCAACTATTGCAAGGATTTCACCATTTCTCTCTTGTTAGCATTAACATGGCTAAGACTCTCCATAGGCTTGCGACTTAACTCATCGTCGACAACATTTATTTTACCTAGATGGTACTAAATGCTCACATCATCATCTTTTAGCAACTCTAACCACCTTCTTTGCCTCAAATTCAACTCCTCTTGCTTATCCAGGTATTGAAGGCTCTTATGCTATGTGAATATATCAACATGTACTCTATATAGGTAGTGACGCTAGATCTTTAACGCGAATATTATTGTTGCTAACTATAGACCATGAGTAGGATAGTTTTGCTTGTGCTTTCTCAACTGCCCGAAGTATAGGCAATAACCTTGCCATGTTTCACTAAAGCACAACCCAAACCAATTCTGGATGCATCACAATAAACAATGTAACCCTCTGTGCCATCTGGAAAATCTAGGACAGGTGCTGATGTTAGCCTATCCTTCAACTCCTAAAAACTCCGCTCACATGCTTCTGTCCACTGAAACTTAGCTTCTTTATGAGTTAACTTCATTAATGGTGCGGAGATGGTAGATAAACCTTATACAAACCTGCGATGATAACCTACTAAAACCAGAAAGTTACGAACTATCGATAGGATTCAAGGGTTTGGGCTAATTCTTCACAGTCTCTATCTTCTGATTATCCACTCTTATACCTTCATTTGTAATTACATGACCTAAGAAAGCTACCAATGTTAGCCAAAACTTACATTTAGAAACTTTAGCATATAACATGTGGTCCTGGAGAGTTTTTAGTGTTATTCTTTTATGATATGCATTCAGCTTTAGATCGTGAATATACCAGGATGTCGCCAATAAAGTATAACAACCCACATGTCATTACAAGGAAAATGGAATTAGAACGCTCGAAAAAGCTAAAATCTATAGAAAATGATTGTGAAATGAGCTAAGTGTTAAAAAGATGCTTTTGGGTGAGCTACTGATTTCGGGAGACCGCTGCAGCGGTAGGATATCTACTACAACGAGACCATGGTGATAGTGGGAGTCCCCTCGTAATGGATTGGGGAATTAACCACCGGTCCACTGTAGCGGTTCTCTAACCGTTGTAGAAGACCCGCTATAGCGAAAATATGACCACTGCAGCAAACGACGGGAATCAAAAAGCGAGTTTAAGTGGAATTTCTAGGGTTCTACCCCATTATTTTAAAAAACACAATCAGAAGGGTTAAAGACATTTTTTTCTCCTCCAAAGCAATGAATTCCTCTTCCAAGGTAAGTTTCTTGATTCCCAATCTCGATAAAGGTTATTGATGACCCTAGAATTCATGAAGAACCTTTAATGGTAGAATTTTAAGTTAAGAAAACCCTAGGTTGATAGACTAGGACTGGATCATGGGTAGTTAATTGGGTGGTTTGATTAGAGGTTTGAGGAGTATTGACCATTCCCCGAGGTTTACTTGCTTGAGAATATGGGTTACGCGGGAATTGAGACCTAAAACTAGGTGAAACTGGGGTTTTTACTTTTGAAAGTGCCTAAGGGAAGGTTTGAACTTCTAGGACCTTTATTCAAAGAGTAAATAATTAAATTACTCTATATTGTTGTTGTAGATTTTGAACTTTTCGAAGCGTTGAGAAAGGGAAAGGCTTCTGTGGAGTAGCTGACATTCCGTACCCAAAAATCAAGGTAGGTTATGGTTTAAGGGAAATCGAACCTATTTAATGGCATATATGTTTTGTGGAATGATGATATATGATTGGTCTTCAGACATTACCTGTTATGAAGTTTTACTGTTGAATGAACTGTAGAAGTAATGTAGATATGATGTGGTCTATGAACCGTTATAAAATTATGTTGAATGGTTAAGTGAAGTTCCTTTGTATTGCTATTGAGATGTTTGACTGTTGTATTTATGCAAGCTAGGGAATAGATTGTAACTCCTGAGTGTTTAAAGAATTCACCCTGTATATCAGTTGAATGAGAATGGTTAAGGATAGTAATAATATCCTAAGATGAGAGGCTCGTATCTGAGGGGAGCATCCAGATGAGCATATGAGTGGGAGCGAGTACCATGACGGTACAGTACATGGATTTCTAGAGTCCCCTGTAGGTCATGACTGGAAGGACAGAAATAAGACTCTCTAGCATGTGTGTACATTGACTTTGATGATGGAGTGTTTATGGTGACATCACGGAGGCATGTGCCCGACATGTCACCCCTTGTTCTATTTTATATTGTTTTTATAGCTTACCAACAGTTTTGAAATGCGTATGTGCTAAGTGGTTGAGTGTAATTGATGATCCTGTAATTGTGAATGGAACGAGAAAAGTGGTAAAAGATCCTAAGTGTGATTCGATGTGATGACTAAAGATATTGATGTTGTTATCTTTGTGATGAAATACTCAAACTGCATGTGATGATGAGTAAATATGGATTAGTGTCAAAAGATCGTATGTCATCTGATTGAATATATGAATGTGTGAATGGTTGAAAACTGGTGAACTGATGAAAGGTGCAACTAAGTCGAGCTACTGCCTCGAGCAGTGCCACTGCATCAGAACTACTTCCACTGTGGCGAGACCATAGAAATCGAGAGACCAGTGCTATGAGAGGCCCAATCCAGTGAGAAAGCCGGTTGTCACATGTGCAGAGTCAGTGTACTTGAAACCTTTATTGTGCTTATGTATGATGTTTGGGACTGGTTTCATATTTTAATTATGTGTTATTATGTATGGTCGGTTGATGATGCCTACCAGTACCATGCTTTGTATTGACCCTACTCCTGTACTTCTTTTCTGAGTGCAGAATATGATCCAGGAAGCTCTTCTCTTCCCCACCTATAGACAATAGCGATTCCTCTGAAAGGTGAGCAACGTGGAATGGGTTGATTCACTCCTCCTTCGAAGATGTCTCTCTTTCAGATATTTCAGCATTTTTTTTGTTTAGTTTAAACATTCCTACACTATAGGTAGACATTGAAGTGCAATGACTTTTGGATCTTGGGAAGATTTAATTGTGTTAGTTTAGTTGATAATAACAACTTTTGGATATTGCAATTCTTTTTATTTTATTACATTGTTGTTTCTTCTTGTGTGGTTGATGATGAGGTAGTTGTTGGAAATTATTGGTTCGCCCACCGAGGGATTATTGTGGGTGCCAATCAAGACTATTTGGATTATGATAAAGTTGATATCAAAGCTCCAGGTTTTTCGATCTCATTGCACTAAGATGGGTCTAGTAGAGTCTCGCGGATTGGTGCAAAGCCGTCCGTAACTTATCTTCGAGAGGCTACAGGACTATAGGAAAACTCCTTTGTTCTCTCTTTTCGTGCCATTACTTGATTCAGGTGATCCAAATTGGTATCTAGCAACGGTTGTTTCTTCTCCTATAGATGGTGAGAACACGTGCTAATGGAGCCAGAGACGCAACACCGGAACCAGCAGCAGTAGCGGCAGTAGCAGTCCATGATAGAGGAAGGGGCCTACGACGTGGGCAAAGGCCTGCCACAGTCAGGGGAAGGGGTTAGCGCTCCTGCTCTTGTAAGAGAGAGTTCGGCATCTCCAGTACCGCCCGTTGTGCAAGAAAGGGTGGCGGTAGAAGTGTACCGACAAAGGGAGAGATTTTGACCGTTTTAGCATCCTTTGAGGTTCTGGCTCAGGTTCTTAACCTCCTGAGTGGCCTTGTGGGTAATGGGGTAGTGCCAGCAACTCCTTCCAGGCAGCAATCAAGGATCCATCATGCGACTGCGGTGGCTCCTCGTATTGATGACATATCTGGGGTAGTTGTTGGGAATCGTTGGTTTGCCACCGGGGGGTTAGTGTGGGTGCCAATCATGGTCATTTGAATCATGACATGAAGACAATCACAAACACATCAAGAAATGGCTTAAACACCCTATTTATCAAATCTAAGAAGGCTGATGGAGCATTAGTAAGCCCAAATGGTATTACCTGGAACTCATAGTGGTTATACCTGGTATTGAAAGATGTCTTAGGGATAGCTTTCCTAACCATAACTAGTGGTATCCAGACCTCAGGTCAATGTTGGAAAAGTATCTAGAACCCTGTAACTGATCAAACGAGTCGTCAATTCTGGGGAGGAGATATTTATTCTTAATCATCACTTTATTCAATTGCCTGTAGTTGATGCACATCCTCAGTGATCCATCTTTCTTCCAACAGAAAACATTAGTGCACCCTATGATGACGTACTTGGTTGGATAAAACCTTTCTCAAGCAGAATGTTTCAGCTGCTCCTTCAACTCCCTTAGCTCTATAGGAGCTATTTTATGGGGAGGTATGGATATAGGTTGGGTATCTGGAAGTAGATCAATAGAAAAATCTATTTTTCTTTCAGGAGGGAGTCCGAAAATATCTTATGGAATGACTGCGGGAAACTCATTTACTACTTGTACTGACTGAAGGGTCTCAAGTTCATTTTCCATATCTCTAACTTGAACCAAATGAGCTATACAACCTTTGTACATGATCTTTTTGGTCTTAAAGTATGAAATGAACTTACCTTTAGGTGTCGCAGCATTACATTTTCGTTCCAGAACTAGCTCACCTAGAAAGTGGAATCTAACAATCTTGGCTCGATAGTCAACATTAGCATAACACGCTGCTAGCCAATTTATATCCATTATTACATTAAAGTCAACCGTATCTAACACTACTAAATCAGCTAAAGTGGGTCCATCACATACCAATACCGTGCAATTTTGATATACTCTTCTAGCTAAAACAGACTCGCCAATTGGTGTAGAAACAACAAATGGTTTAGACAGCAATTTAGGGGCAATTTTAAACTTGCTTGCTATCAGCCGAATAATGTAGGAGAGGATAGACCAGGATCAATCAAAGGATATACAACACGAGAGAAAGTATTCAATGTACTTGTAACCACATTTGGTGATAACTCCTGGTCCTGGAGACCACCCAATCATATAATTGATTTTGCACAGTACCTAAACCAGATGCCTCTACCATGGCCTAAAGTAGACTGAGAACCGGACCTAGAAGGATGAACTGAAGATGATGAAGCAGCTAATGACCCAGATGGCTAGGCGGAATGACCTTTGTCCTTTCTTGGACAATATTGTATAATATATTTCGGATGTCCATAATTATAACACACGTTCTTCCCTTGACGACATGGATATGAATATGCCCTACCACACTTCATACAAGGAGGAAAATATGGTCTCCCCTGGCTTGTATACTCATATCACTGAGAAAGAGCTGAGCTTTGGTCTCTTCTCTAATCCGGTAGATGGGGTGGAGCACTCTCCTTCGAACGGGCTGACTGCCTAGAGGACGGAGATCTAGGGTCTCCTCAAGGCTCTCTGTAGGAACCCACGGTTCTAGCTCTCTTTTTATGCTCCTGCTTTCTATGAGTATCTCAAAGATGAAGAATCAAATCCTTTGCCGCCTGTGCATATGCCTGTATCTGAGTAAGATCTATACCTACCTGGTAGTACCCTCATACAATCTCAGATCAAATGAGGCCCCAAAATTGACACAAACCGATGAACTCCTGCTCGCATCATCTGTACCAGGTCTGGAGCATACCTAGCCAATGTATTACAACTAATACTGTACTCACTGACACTCATGATACCTTACTCCAAATGTAAAAACTTATCAGCTCGAGCTTCTCAAAGCTCCTGTGGAAAATACTGGCCCAAGAAGGCCACAAAGAACTCCTCCCATTCAGCTAGAGGTGCATTAACTTCCCTGGACCGATCCCAAGACTCCTATATAGCTATGCCTCATAGCCTGAACGTTGCCAACTCCAGTGCCTCGGTTACTATATCTCGCATCATCTGCAATACTATGTATGTCTGATCATAAAGTCCCGGGGGTCCTCATTCAAATTAGATCTAGTGAATACTGGAGGACTCAAGCTTAAAAACTCATGGGATCTAGAACTGTTAGTAGCCTTGCCTCGAGGCCCTGCTACACCTCTAACTGCCGATCATGGTCAGCCACTATGTAGGTTAGCAGTCGGAATGCCCCTTCCATACCTTGTCCCTCTAGTTCTGTTGGAGGTGCAACAAGTGCTAGAGGGTTGATGACTCGATCTCCCCCAAGGGATACTAGAATTGGTGCAATAGGAGAATAGATTTCTTTACGGAGGGACTCCAACTGGAACTAGAGGTGCTGTAGGATTCGGAGCTGGAGACTCGCCCTAAGTCTTTAATCTATCTCCCTGATTGACTGGAGGGCGGTACTTTTCGACAGCAGTGCCAATCAACTGAGTAGCCATCTATCTCATCACAAGCATATTCGAAATAATAACACGATTTAGACATCAGATAATCTTATAACTTTGCTCTATAGCACGATTTATTGATGAAAGGAAAACAATTCCTAAATATCTTGTAGCCTCCTGATTATAAGTATGGTGCACAACATACACATAAGAAAGACTCTACTAGACATGACTCGTGGAATTCCTAGGACTCAACTTCGCTCTGATACCAAATTTATCACGCCCCAAACTTGGGGAGGGCGCAACAGATTCCAAATACTTGACTAACCGGAAACCAACTGTATAATGCCTATAATAGTAACTTCTAGTCAACAAGGTTACCTGTCATAATCAATTATAACATAGCATATGGACCAACGAGGTTAGTACATAAAAAGAATAGAAAACACAATGCCAACGAGGCTATGAATGATTGAGACAGGTTGCAGAAAATTGACCAGGCCACAAACTAAACTATATTGTATATACTATGTCCACAAAGCCTCTAACGAGTAAATAATACTGAATGGTCGGGATAGGGCTTTGGCCTACTCATGATTGTACAACAGAACTCTAGAACCATCAAAACTAGACCATAGCTCTAGGAAGAAAAAGAGCATACCAACTCTCCGCTGGTCTAGGACTACTACGACAACTAACGGTTAGAACCTCTACCTGCACCTGCAACACGAATGTAGGTCCCCAAATGAAGGGACGTCGGTACAAATGAAATATACTGGTATATAAGACTGAATACTGTAAACTTAAGTAACACCAAAGATAACTGAATCAGAGATAGGTATAGAGACAACCTGGAAATTCTGGATATTATAACGTGGCAGTAACTCAATATTAAGATGTAAGCAACCACGTAAAAGCATAACAAACTGTAACTATCTAATCTATGCCATTCAATAGTCTGGTAAATCTAAAAGAGAAACTTCCCAACTGACATAACCGCATCAGTGGTGTAAATTTTGAAGGTTCATCTTCCCAACCAACATAACTACATCAATGGTATGATGTAACCATAACTGTAACTGTGACTGTGTCTGCCCAACTGATATAACTGCATTGATGGTGTAAAGTAAAGTCATGTCCATAATCATATATGGAGCCAATGAGGCTCATACTAAGTCTGTCTACATCATATAATGCAAATACATGCTGACTCTGAGACTATGGCATGAGGAGGCCTCATTCATGACTTATGAAACTATAACTATGCATGTATAATATATAAATCTTCCAACTAGCACATAAACATATATATTCAACGAACTATATGACCCTTAGGAGAATTATGACATAATGATTCTATTAAGTACATGTATATGTTGTTCTTAAGGATGACTCTTAAGGGCTTAGAGTGAAGTGTTTGTGTAAGAATGAGAAGATTTCTCTTATTACTTGCTTTGCCAATGTCAGAGTTTTCATACAACTTTTTTAGACACTTACTTCCGTATATACTAACAAGATGAGCATTTTCTACTTGTTCAATCAAGCATGGCATTGTAGCTAGTAAGTTCGGTCTTTAGACATTTAACTAAGTTTACATGAAAATGTAGAAGTAGGAGATTAAGCATTCTAGGAACATGAAACACTCGTATGACATCGTTTCACAATTATAATATAAAAAACTAGCTCACAGTTCCCACATCAGGGGTATCCATACTCAATTTACAACTACGATAATAATAGTACATTTAATGTCATTCGCTTTGCATCTACGAGCTCATATACGTCTCTATGATCATAACAATCTTACCATATACTTCACATATTAGGAATGGCTCAATACAATTTTATCATGAGCTAAGAGCGTTCATACATCAATCCTAAAAATTAATTTAGATTCGTGCTTACAGAAGGAAAAATGAGTGTCTTTACATACCTCAAATTGTCATATTCAACTTTGTCAATGATCACTCCAACTGTAAGCTTGAAAATCCTTACAAATTTTAGCTTATATTTCAAAAAGGCAAGGCTACTTCATTCCAAGAAATTGGCCAGCAACATCATCCCACAAGAACATAATGATAATAAGTCATACGAGCTTAATTCGACACTGACTCACAAATTCTTACGAATGGAAAGGGTAAATGTAATTACTATTGCTTGTATATAGTTTTAGCTAGGATAGAATTGACTTTCCCCAACTTTTACTAATCGGAGCCTCTTAAATCTGAACCAATTTGAATATACAACCTCGTAAATATTCCCTTCGTAGCTTCAAGATTCATCACCTATGGTGAATTTAGATTAGAGATGTTTGGAGAGCTTAATCTTCTTCAAAACTATGAAAAACATAGAGAGAGACTTGGTCTTGGATGAGCGGCTGCCTTAGGAAAATATTCAAAATGACTTAATATAATAGAACATGACATACATATAAGTGAGGCAGTGGAGGGGTAGGGGTGCGTCGTACAACTCCTTGCGCTTAGAGGCAGCCGCATTATGCACCTCCTTGTACTTGGAGGGTGCTGCATTGCGTAGGCTCTTGCAGCCTGTCCTTGCCCTGTTCCATCCACTCGTTCGTCAACTTGTCTATGTGTCCAACCCCCAATCCTTTCACAATATACCACCCATATACTTTTAATCACCCAACATGCACATACATATATTTTTTAAGTAAGAAAAGTATTTCGGGGTGTAATAATACGATTCGAAAAAAGGCAGTCCAGTGCATAAAGCGTCCGATGTTAATAGGGTCCAGAGAAGGATCGCACCCCAAAAGAGTGTAATATAGACAATCTACCCAATGCAAGCATTCATGGTTGTTTTCACTAATTTTTATGAGTCTTTCTTAGTTTAGACAACCAATTATAGATACATAAATGAATGTGTTTGTTATATGATATCAATTTATTAATGCCACTACAAGCTAGTAATAACTTACAATACGATTTCATTAGTGTGAATTGTTTAAATAAATAACTTACACTATATGTTCTATTCTATTATATGCAATTTTGTATTACAATGCATCTTCGTAATATTAATACTTATATTAAATGTTAATTGTTAAAAGTGTAGTAATAAAAAATTTATAATAATTAATATGAAATATACATATAGTGCTCATGTCAAATAGAATAATTCTTTTACCTTTCAATCAAATGTTATTTTTATGATTTTTTATTTATTGAATTAAATATTAGAACAAATTGAAGAAAGAGCCACTAGATTGGATCAAATTATAAAAATTTTATATTATTATACAAACAAATCTTTTAAATATTAATTATGCTACTTCTTAATATTAATTGTTACTCCCTCCATTTCAAAATAAGTGATGCTTTCCCTTAAAAAATTACTCATTCCTAGACAGAAAGATATACTTTTACCTACTTACCCCTAATAAATATCTTTAAAAAGATGTAACTCTTTAATATTTTTTGATCATGTAAAAAACTATACACTTAAATAAGGGTAAAATTAAAAAAATATCATTAATGGCTTTCTGATTATGAAAAACACCACTTATTCTTAAACAAAATTGTTACACCGTCAAGATATTAGCGGCTAGTGTGCGTGTGCGCGGGCTTGTGGTGAGCAAGGAGAGCTTGAGGCGTGCGGGAAGAGCCTCAGAGGCAGGACGAGCAAGGACATCGTCGAGTGGATTGGCAAGGTCGAGCGAGGCCAGGCCGAGAGGGCCTACGCAATGCGCCAACCTTATCTGCGCGATGGGCAGCGCGAGGTGCCAGCCCTGCCTGCGTGATAGGAAGCGCGAGGCGCCGACCCTGCCTGCGTGACACGGCAGCCTCCTTCCCGTGATGGCCAGCACGAGGCGCCTCCCTGCCAACCGACCCTACTTATATATATGAGGTTAAGTGTTAAGATCCTTCATTAGAACATTTTCCTCGACCAAGAATTGAGAATAACCATGGGTTTCACTTGATTTTCGTCAAATTACGCCGTCAAACTCCGCCCAAACAGAAATTCACCTTGGATAACAAGTTCTAGGTCTACGGAAGCATCTCTACGAAGTTATTTCTTGAAAATTCGATTGGTATACCGGAACCCCGCTCTGAGTAAAAATTGTCGGAATTACTCCAAATTGAGTCCTAAACAGCCACAGGCAATAGGTAAGCCATTCTCCCTTCTAAACTCTCGAGAAATTATGGGTTTTCGGCCGATTTAAACAAAGTTGAATTATAATTATTATTATTATCGAAAGATATCATTGTTTGCCAAATTTAGTATTAAAAATAGCCTTATTCTCTAAGTATAAAGGTCGCAATTGAATGGAATTGCCGGCTACAGGTTGGAAACTAATCGGATAAATGAGAATCGACATTCGAGGTATGTTAAGGCTTACCTCTCCGGCAAGTTATTTTCGTCATATAGTGATACGACCTATTCCTTCGAAAGTAGACAATGATCATGTATGGTGTGGTTAGCTGTTGCCAGTAGATAACAAGCTTATATATGTTTTACTTAGCTGCTGTTAGTAGATAAGAATTATATATGTTATGGTTAGCTGCTAAAAAACGTATTGAGAATATATTGCAATATCCCTTGTCGGGAAAGAGTATGTTAAGTGTGACTCACGCTAGGAGCGTTATAGAAAGTCTTATGTTCTTCCGTTCACTGTGTTAGTAGAATTATGATATTTAGTTGTCATGCCAAGGCCTTAGAAGTTTATGGTTAGCTATAAGGCCTGATTTGGTAAGTTCGACAGTATCGAGCGCAGCCGGGTGATGTAACTTTCAGTTCGACGCCTGTATTGTGAGTAAAGCTCGCCCCGAGGCTGTTGGTGTACCTTAATGCCTCCAGGGCCAGGAATTTAAATAGGATAGTCACACCATAGAGTCAGCGGCACCAGAGTTTTCCAGTGAACTGAGTGACAGCCTGCCATCTAGTTAGCTACTACTAGTGACTGTTAGTTTCAGTCGACTTAGTTCTTGCCATACCGGTCGCCGAGGAAGTCATACCAATTGAACAAGTCAGATAGACCCATTGGTACTCTAAGGAGGGAACCTTATCAGTAGCTGAATGTGGGGCCAACGCCCCAGCCGACTCTTATAAGATACTCAGGTATAGGTTGCCGCGAGTGGCTAAGTCCAGATAGACTTACCTACGAGGTTAATCACCTAGAGAAGACATATGAAATTCGAATAGACCAAGTTAAGGTCTAAGGGACTAGAACCATGTTAGTACAATATTACTTTCAGGCTAAGACTTATAGTAAGTTGTCTGTGAAGAGTTAGGACTGGCTACTTAGGAGCATGTCCGATTAGTAGCAGCCCTACAGTTGTTCTCAGTGGAGGAACTAAATAGTAGGTCACCTGCGACCTTACAAATAGCTTATGAGTTATCCTTGCCTCAGCATGACCTTCAGACTATCGCTTAGGTCACCTGAACCTCGACCTTTTCCGTCTAAGTCGTTGGAGGTTGTGATTACTACAAGAACCCTCTGTCCAGGTGTAGGCACACAAAATGTGCCTATTGGAAGTTATATAGACCAGTTCAGGGGCTAAGAGTGGCGATCGCATTAGGCCTCAGGAGCCCAAATGGCTCATATCCAGTTACAGGAGCCCAAACGGCTCACATTCGGTTATAGGATCCCAGACGGCTCATACACAGATACAGGAGCCCAGATGGCTCATATCCAGATATAGAAGCCCAAACGGCTCATATTCAGTTACAAGAGCTCAGACGGTTCACACTCAGTTACAGGAGCCCAGATGGCTCATATTCAGTTATAGGAGCCCAAATAGCTCGCATTCAATTATAGGAACCCAAATGACTCAGACATAGTTCAAGGAGGCCAAATGGCTCACATTCAGTTACAGGAGCCTAAAAGGCTCATATTCAATTATAGGAGCCTAGACGGCTCACATGAAGTTACAAGAGCCCAAATGGCTCATATTCAGTTACATGAGCCCAGACGGCTCACATTAAGTTATAGGAGCTCGGATGGCTCGGACACAGCTATAGGAGCCCAGATGACTCATATTCAGTTATAGGAGCCCATACAACTCACATTCAGTTATAGGAGCCCGGATGGCTCGGACACAGAGACAGGAGCCCAGACGACTCATATTCAGTTACAGGAGCCCAGACGGCTCATATTCAGTTATAGGAGCCCAAATGGCTCAGACACAATTGTAGTTACTTGCAGGGCCTAAGGGATACCAATAGGGGTATATAAACTGATTGGCACCTGCTGAGGCTTATGAGGGCCCAGGTAGGTTATTATTGTGTTGCTTGTACCTTCTAGGCTTATGGGGGCTAGGTTAGGTTCTTGTTTGTATACTTGACTGTTAGCTATAGCTTATAAATGTATAGTCATACAGTTTCAGCTCATATGCATGTAGTGATTTACTAGATGCAGGTTATGGATAAAAAATCTTACAGGTTATCCCCTGCCCCTTCTTGCTACTCATTTTTAGTCTCTATCAGCTTCTAATCAACTTTTTGTTACTGCCTTACATATTCGATACATATTGTACTAACGTCCAACTATAGGGCGCTACATACTTGCTTGCAGGTTTAGACAGATAGGTTTCAGGGTCTCTTAGCAGTTGTCCGGAGTCAGCAGATCGGGCAACTCCTTTCATTCGGAGTTGTTAGGTTGTAGAGCTTACTTATCTTTTATTTGTATAGCATTTGGGTAGGCCGGGGCCCTATCCCGACCAATATATTCACTCTTAGAGGCTTGCAGACTACATTATTCAGTTAGCTAGTTATTGTCGGTCGTGTGGGGCCCATGTACGTCTTGTTTTATGCATTGATCGTGTGGGGCCTAGTATAGCTACTTGTTTTTTTTCCTGTTATAATTAGATAGCATGCTGGTCTTATCGGCCCACATAGGATCTTTTTTTAAAATTATGTT
>JACEIK010003376.1:121910-134968 GCA_018107945.1 Datura stramonium | reverse complement strand
GACTTCTTGAGGATGAACCCTCCTGAGTTCACGGGATCAAAGGTGGATGAGGATCCACACGAGTTCATTGAAGGGATCTTGAAGGTCACTCAGGTTATGGGGGTGATAAATGGGGAATGTTTTGACTTGGCCTCTTATCAGCTAAAAGAGGTCGCTCATATTTGGTACAAGCAATGGAAGGACAGCAGGGCAGCGGGAGCGGGCCATATCAGTTGGGACGATTTCCACATGGCTTTTCTCGACAGGTTCTTCCCTCAGGAGATAAAGGAGTTGAAAGTAAAGGAGTTTGTGAACCTCAAGCAGGGAAAGATGACAGTGCTGGAGTATTCTCTTGAGTTCACTCGCTTGTCAAAGTATGCCCCAGAGTTAGTGATGGATCAGAGGGCGAGGGTGAGCCGATTCGTTCATGGTGTGGCTGGTTACTTAGACTAGGATTGCAAGACTGCCATGCTTCACCAGGATATGGACTTTCCATGCATAGTGTTGTACTCCCAACAGATGGAGGCGACTTATATGAGGGAGAGGGAGGTAAAGAGGTCTCGAACGAATAGCCGTGGGTTTTCATATCAAAGGTCCGGCGGTGTCTACTATCCATAGTTTCAGCCGAGATCACTAGCCCCAGCACCATAATCAGCTAGTGTTCCATCCATACCCAGGGGTGATCAGAGGAGCAAGGCTTCAAGATCGAGGGATTAGAGAGGCCCCTAGTTACAGTATACCTCTCCAATCTTTGGGAAGTGCACAAGAGTCATACCGGGGAGTGCCTGCTTGGTTCAGATGTTTGCTATGGGTGTGGTAGATTTGGGCACATGCGCTGAAAGTGCCCATATGATAGACAGGGTGATTATAGGGTTCATGCACAGAGCACCAGGAGAGCAGAAGCTTTAGCCCGTTTCGCTTCGCAGGGAGCATCGACTAGTGGAGGTGGCAGACAGCGCCAAAACCAATTTTATGTCCTTGCCTCGCGCCAGGAGTAGGAGACTTCACTAGACATAGTCACTGGTATGTTGCGTGTCTTTCATATTGATGTTTATGCCTTGCTAGATCAGGGAGCTACCTTTTCTTTCGTGACTCCTTACATTGCTAGTAGCCTTGGAGTTAGTCTCGAGACCTTGTCAGAACCGTTTTTAGTTTCGACCCCTGTTGGTGATTTGGTCATAGCTAGATGAGAATATAGGGGATGCCCAGTCACTGTGTTGCATAAGGTTACCTCCGCAGACCTTGTATAGTTAGCAATGACTTAGTTTGACGTTATTCTCAGCATGGATTGGTTGTTTGCATGTTATGCATTGATTAATTGTAGGACCCATACAGTAGAATTTCATTTTCCAGGTGAATCATTTTTGGAGTGGAAGGGTAGTTCGGCGGTATCAGCAGGTCAATTTATTTCCTATCTTAGGGCTAGGAAGATGATTTCTAAGGGATGCATGTATCATCTAGTTAGGATTAAGGATGTTGAGTCTGAGACCCTGATTATTCAATCAGTTTTGGTGGTGTGTGAGTATCCAGATGTTTTTCCCGACGATTTTCCAAGTGTTCCCCCTGAGAGGGAAATTGACTTCGGTATTAATCTCTTAGCCGATACGCAACCTATATCTATTCCTCCCTACAAGATGGCTCCAGCCTAGCTAAAGGAATTGAAGGATCGGTTAAAGGATTTGTTGGATAAGGGCTTCATTAGACCGAGCTAGTCTCCATGGGGTGCACCAGTTTTATTTGTTCGAAAGAAGGATGGTTCCCTTCGCATGTGCATTGACTATCGGCAGTTGAACAAGGTTACCATCAAGAACAGGTACCCCTTACCCAGGATCAATGACTTGTTTGACCAGCTTCAGGGTGCCAAGTGCTTCTCCAAGGTTTATCTCAAGTATGGGTATCACCAGCTCAGGGTTCGGGAGAGTGACATCCTGAAGACCGCTTTCAGGACTCGGTATGGTTACTACGAATATGTTGTTATGTCTTTCGGACTAACCAATTCCCCTGCAGCTTTTATAGATCTAATGAACAGAGTGTTCAAGGCATATTTGGACATGTTTGTGATTGTGTTCATTGATGACCTCTTGGTATACTCACGCAGCGAGGAGGAGCATGCCGCTCACCTAAGAGTAGTACTTCAGATCTCAAGGATCAGCAACTATATGTAAAGTTCAGTAAGTGTGAATTTTGGCTAAACTCGGTGGCATTTCTGGGTCATGTGGTATCAAGCGAAGGCATACGGGTAGATTCCCAAAAGATCAAGGCGGTGAAGAATTGGCCCACACCGGTGAATCCTTCAGAAATTCAGAGTTTCTTGGGCTTAGCAGGCTACTATAAAAGATTTGTTGAGGGCTTTTCATCAATTGCAGCCCCATTGACTAGGTTGAATTAGAAAAAGGTGAAGTTCCAATGGTCGTATGCTTGTGAGATAAGTTCCAAGAGTTGAAGACCTGACTCACTTCAGCACCAGTGTTGACTTTACCCGAGGGTACTGACGGCTATGTTGTATATTGTGATGCTTCAAGAGTCGGACTGGGATGTGTGTTGACACAGCGTGGGAAGGTAATATCATATGCCTCGAGATAGCTGAAAGTTCATGAAAAGAATTAACCGACCCATGATCTTTAGTTGGCCGCGGTGGTGTTTGCATTTGACGAAATGGTGGCATTATTTGTACGGGGTCCACATGGATGTATTTATGGATCACAAGAGCTTACAATATGTGTTCACACAAAAAGATCTAAATCTTTATCAAAGGAGGTGGTTGGAGTTGCTAAAGGACTATGACATGAGTGTCCTTTACCACCCAAGCAACGCTAATGTGGTTGTGGATGCACTTAGTAGGCTCTCTATGGAGAGTGTGTTCCACGTGGATGAGGGAAAGAAGGAGTTGGTGAAGGATGTCCACCGACTTGCAAAATTGGGAGTTAGATTGATCGACTCGACTGATGGCGAAGTTATTGTGCAGAATGGGTCAAAATCATCCTTAGAGGTCGATGTCAAATCTAAGAAAGATGAGGATCCGACTTTGGGGAAGCTGAAGGAAGAAGTGCGGAGTCAAAAGGTGGAGGTTTTCTCCCAAGGGGGATATGGTGTTCTACGATATCAGGGTCGGCTATTTGTCCCGGACGTTGATAATTTAAGGGTTCGAATATTGCATGAGGAACATGGTACTACATATTCCATCCATCCAGGATCCACGAAGACGTATAGGGACTTACGGGAATTCTATTGGTGGGATAGTATGAAGAAGGATATCACAGAGTTTGTAGCCAAGTGTCTAAACTGTCAGCAAGTGAAAGTCGAACATCAAAGGCCGAGAGGTTACTTCAGGATATCAGCATCCCCACTTGGAAGTGGGAATAAATTAACATGGATTTCATTACAGGCCTACCTCGTACTCGGCGACACTATGATTCCATTTGGGTGGTAGTAGACAGGTTAACAAAGGCTGCACACTTCCTACTGGTCAAGACCACGGATTCAGCGGATGATTATGCCAAGTTTTATATCCGGGAGTTGGTTCGACTTCATGGAGTTCCCGTATCTATTATTTTAGACCGAGGTACTCAATTTACCTCCCAGTTCTGGCGGTCTTTTCAGAAGGGACTTGGGACTCAGGTTAAACTCCGCACAGCATTCCACTCGCAAACGGATGGCCAGGTGGAATGAACAATCTAGACTCTCAAAGACATGTTGAGGGAATATGTTATGGATTTTAAAGGTAGTTGGGATGATCATTTGCCCTTAATCGAGTTTGCTTATAATAACAACTATCACTCTAGTATCCAGATGGCACCGTTCAAGGCTCTTTACGGGCGGAGGTATAGATCTCCCATCGGATGGTTTGAGGTTTGTGAGGCAGCTATGATAGGGCCAAATTCAGTTCACGGGGCGTGGTGAAGGTGCAATTGATAAGGGACCGATTGAAAACCACTCATACTCATCAGAAATCATATGTCGATGTGAGGAGGATGAATTTGGAGTTTGAGGTGGAAGACTGGATATTCTAAAGGTATCTCCCATGAAGGGAGTCATGCGGTTCGGAAAGAAAGGGAAACTCAGTCCCCGCTATGTTGGTCCCTATCGGGTTGTGAGGAGAGTTGGTAAGGTGGCGTATGAGTTGGACTTTCCCTCGGAGTTATCTACAGTTCATCCTGTGTTTCATGTGTCACTTTTGAAAAAGTGTTTGGGTTATCCAGCCTTAGTAGTCCCGGTGGACAGCATTGGTGTAAAAGACAGCCTCAGTTATGAAGAGGTGCCCATGGAAATATTAGGTCGCCAAGTCCGTAAGCTAAGGAACAAGGAAGTAGCCTCAATTAAGGTTTTATGGAGAAATCAACATTTTGAGGGAGCTACGTGGGAAGCCGAAGCGGATATGATGGCTAGATACCCATATTTGTTCTCTACCAGCGAAGTTCCGACTTGAGGTATAAGTTTTTTCCCTATAAACCTATCTAGTTTTCATGTTCAATTTATGTGTTCGAGTTTCTTTTATGTGTATGAATGTGTATGTGAAATATGAGATTAGTTCAGCTATGTGGTCTTATCGGAGGTAGTAATTTCGTGGAAAATTTGGTTAATATAATCAGTATATGGCTATGATAAATTGTATGTTTATGTTTTCCGCTTGTTTCCTACATTCGAGGATGAATGTTCCCAAGGGGTAGATATCGTAATACCCCGGAAGTTCCTAAGGGTATACATGGGAAGCTAAAATGCAAAACTGCTAGAAGTTGGGGAAAAAGTTGTAGGACGAGTGGTACAACGACTCATGGTACGTAACCACGAGCCATTGTTGGCAGTCGTGGGTTCAGGTGCTCAGGTGGCAGTGGAGACAACGATTGGTGTAACGGCTCTTTGTACGAAATAACGAGTCATTCTTAGTGGTCGTGGTAGGAGATGGGCTTCACAGGTTGAGAGTTTAACGGGTCATGCAACGACCCGTTGTGGATTGCAATGACCGTCGTGAAGATTCGGGGTAAGGGAACACAGATCTCCAGTGGGAAATGATGGATGGAAACCACGACCCGTTGTATCTTACTACGAGTCATGGTGAGGCTTGTTGAATAGAAGTGCAGAGTTTCAAAAGAAGGAAACAACGATTAAAGGAACGACCCGTTGAAACTTAGGATGACCCATCCTGTATGTTCGTGGTTTGATTCCGAGATATGGATTGGAGCAGTGCTTAGCACGGGCGGATACCACGAGTCATGGTATCTTCCAACGGCTCGTCGGTTCGTCCATTGTTTTGTCCAATGGGCAAATTTCTGCGTAATCAGTAAGGGTATTTTCGTCATTTCTTCATCCTAAGGCCCTATACTACATCGTTTTAGGCTCATTTTAGTGGGTTTTTAGCAGGGGAAAACCTATTCTAAGTATGTTCCTTCAATGCATGCAATTTTATGAATTTAGGAGGTGACCAAGAGCTTTTCTAGGGGATTCTTCCTCCAACTTCTCATTGGGCATTCAGTGAGGTGGTAGATTCATTCTTCCTAGGTGGGTTTATAATGGGTGAATCCTTTCACACCCATGCCCAAATTTCGAATTTAATCATGAATTCTCTTATACAATTCCATGGGGTTTTACCCAAATGAATGAGAATGTGATTTCTCTTTATGGGTTTGATTTAATTTAGTTTTAATTGTTGAATTATGAATGATGGGCAGGTATTATATTATTTTCTTTAAAATCATGTTTCAAGCTTTTTAAATCTAAAATGCCCATTAATGAAGGTTCATGAAAGTTATGATTTATGATGAATATTCAATATTTTGTAGTTATTGATGATGGATAATCATTATTTCAAGTTACCCATGTTTATGAGCATATGTTTGAAAGAATTGAATATGTCAAAGTATTGGGAAATGCCCACATGTTGAATAATGATTTACGATTTATGAACAAATTACATGATTTATCAATTTATTATGTTGGCCGATTAAAATGGGCCTTTGATTCTTGGCTAAGCATGTTTAAACGGGATCAATGATGATAAATTTTATACTTTAGCCAATAAATTTTAATGCATGATATTATTGATCTATGTATGAGCCTATATGCATGTTTTTGGGAGTCTTGTCTAGCACCAAGCAGTCCGGCGTTCAAAGGACTACGCCGGTGTCTCATAACCATGTGCCGCCATGGGTTCTAATATTATATATTGTATTGATACTTATCCCCTAAAAATATCACGCCTAGTGCACAACCTTCGCCTGGAAAGAAGGGGTCCGCTCTGCCCACTTGAGTGAGATAGTTGGGGCATCACGAAAGGCTCTACCATGATGGTGTCGGTTATGACGAGTCCTCCCATTGTTCCGCATGTTTTATGCATTGTTATATTTATGTTATTTGCTCAAGTTATGTTTTGATTTAGGTTATATATGATTATGATAATGAATGATTTATGAACGATTTTAAAGTCTTGTGCCTTATGTTTACTTACGAAGTTTATGATACAAGAATGATGTCCTTCTCCTATGTTTATTTATGAGTTTGTTTTACTTTTAAATGTCTGTTTTACTTACCTTGCATACTCGGTACATTCCACGTACTTACCGCATACTTTCTATGCTATATCATTTCATGATACAAGGTCCGGATCTCAAGCTCATCCTCATCCTTAGTTCATCTCAGTTCTTGCTCTCACTTATTGGTGAGTCCTTATGTTTCGAGAGCCGTTTGACAGACTTTCATGTTATTTATGTTTTAGTATTGGTCGGGTTAGTTGGGGATGTTGTCCCATCAACCCATCATATGTAGTGGAGGCTTTCAGAGAGGATGTAGAACCCAGCTTATGTATATGCCTAGTACTTTCGGTTGTTATGCTATGTTTACGTTTTCATTATATTTTATGCTAAGTATTCTGCTTTATTAAATGAGATTAGGTGTATGCATGGGCCATGAGTCAACTTGGGTCTCTCGGGGTCCCTTATCCTGTGTATACGATTCGGGTCGTGACAGTGCCACTAAGATGTACCGTGATCCACGGGATATTTACTGGTGGAACGACATGCAAAGAGACATAGCAGAATTTGTGGCTAAGTGCTCGAACTGCCAGTAGGTTAAGGTGTAACATTAGAGACCTAGGGGTATGACTCAGGATATTAGCATACCCACATGGAAGTGGGAATAAGTGAATGTGGACTTTATTACAAGTCTACCTTATACTCGCCGGCGGCATGACTCGATTTGGGGGATAGTAGACCGGATGAACAAGTCAGGACATTTCCTCCTAGTTAAAACTACAAACTCAGTTGAGGATTATTCTAGGCTATATATCCAGGAGCTAGTGAGACTGCATGGGGTGCCCTTGTCCATCATCTTAGATAGAGGTACCCAGTTCACCTCATATTTCTGGAAGTCATTTCAGTAAGGACTAGGTACCCAGGTCAAGCTCAGCATAGCTTTTCACCCTCAGAATGATGAACAAGTTGAGAAGACTATTCAGACCTTACAAGATATGCTAAGAGCTTGTGTGATCGATTTTAAGGGCAGTTGGGATGATCGCTTGCTTCTCATCGAGTTTGCATACAACAACAATTACCACTCCAGTATTCAGATGGCCCCATTTAAGGAATTATATGGTAGGAGGTGTAGATCTCCTATAGGGTGGTTTGAGGTTTGTGAAGCTACATTAATAGGGCTAGACTCAGTTCATGAAGCTAAGTAAAAGGTGCAACTTATTAGGGAGAGGTTGAAAACAACACAAAGCCGACAAAAATCTTATGCTGATGTGAGGAGGAGAGAGTTAGAATTTGCGGTAGATGATTGGATTTACCTAAAAATTTCACCCATGAAGGGGGTGATGAGGTCTAGGAAGAAAGGGAAACTCAGTCCGAGATATGTGGGACCCTATAGGATTCTGAGGCGAATTGGCAGTGTGGCATATGAGTTAGAATTACCTCCAGAGTTAGCATCGGTGCACCCAGTCTTTCATGTGTTCCTATTAAAGAAGTGCATTTGTGATCCGACTTTTATTGTGCCACTAGAAAGTTTGGGAGTGAATGATAGTTCCTCTTACGAAGAGCTCCCAGTTCAGATCCTAGACCGTCAGGTTCATAAGCTGAGAAACAAGGAAGTCGCTTCAGTGAAAGTCTTGTGGAGGAACAATCTAGTTGAGGGAACCACATGAGAGGCAGAAGCAGACATGATGGCCAAATACCCTCATTTATTCCCTTCAAGTTCTATTCCAACATCAGGTACTAAATTCCTCCTCAATACTACTGTTTAGTTTCGTACTCATCAACGCTACTTAGATTTTCAATGTGCATTCTAATTGCATCAGCTCTGTTAGTGTGGTTAAATCAGTTCAAAGTCAGTCATTCCTTTAGAAACTAGTTCATAGTCTTAGTCTGGGAATTTTAGCTCTTTTCCCAGTTTTCCAACAGCTTTAGCCTTCATTTGAGGACGAATGATCCCAATGGGAGATATTGTAGCACCCTAAAACTTTCTTTGACCAATCTCAGACCTTGTAAGAAAAATCCAGAAGAGACCAGAAATTTTTTCCTTAGAACGACGTAGAAAATGAGTCGTGCTCAGCTCCAACGACCCGTTGTTTGGGTCGTGGTCAGCACTTCCTTGGTCCTTTAGGAACCAATGGGAGATGGAACGACCTGTTG
The DNA here is from genome assembly GCA_018107945.1 of Datura stramonium. Taxonomy (NCBI): domain Eukaryota; kingdom Viridiplantae; phylum Streptophyta; class Magnoliopsida; order Solanales; family Solanaceae; genus Datura; species Datura stramonium. The sequence continues at coordinate 126,371 of JACEIK010003376.1, read as the reverse complement.
TGAAAAATGAGTCATCTTTTCACTCATTGAATCCCCAACTCAAAACTCCCTTTTCTAGGAACCCATGATCAACCAAGTCGTCGGTGTGATACAACGACTCATGGTGTGAGTCATTAATTGGGCTCCTAGTTATCCCCTTCAGCAACAACGACCCATTGTACCACACAATGAGTTGTTTTCACAACCCATGGTGTAAAGCTCAAGAATCCTTTAGTATCTCCAGTGGACAGAACGAAAGGTGACAACAACTTGTTGTCCCAACCAATGAGTCGTTGTGTCACCCGTTGAGAAAGGGTCGAGTGTTTTGTTTGATTTCTTGCCAGTGGTCACAGGAGGTACCAAAGACTCATTGTTTCATCCAAAGAGTCGTGGTTCCTCTTGTTGCCAGTTCTAGTGAGCCAAAAATCTAGGACTAGTACCAATAACTGGTCCCAACGAGTCGTGGTCTCAACCAACGACTCGTTGAGTGACTCATTGGTCCCTGTCAGTAGTTTTTATAGATTTTCTCCTAGGGATATTTTTGTAACTTACCACCTTTTTAATACCTAATTGGGTTATATTCAAGGAATTTAGAGGGGTAATCGATGATATACTTCATTCTTCTCATTCCCTCAAAAGTCAAATCGTAAAACTCTCTTAGGAAAACTCAGAGCAGAAGCTAGGGAAGTCGATTCTGTTCTCAAATTCTCAAGGGATTTTCCCCGGGATTTCTTCATCAGGTATGTGGGATTTTAACAAGGGAATCATCCTTCCCTTGTGCCCCCAAAAATCCATCTAAATTTTTTGTCAGTTCTAGTCCCTGAGTTTTCGAATATGAATGAATTTTTAGCCAAATTTCATCTTTATCATGTGGAATATTATTCATGCTAATTGTAGTTATATTTCCACTATTTTGTGACTATGTTGATGTGTGTTCCTGTAAAATGGATTCTAGCCGTAACTTTTGAATACAGTAAATTAGAGTCTTACAAAGTTGACTAGTTATTCATATTGCTAGATTCAATCAGTGTTGTGATTCCCATATTGTTAATATCAATTGATTATATCAGTCAGTTCATGCTAGTCCTGTTTCAGTCAGAATACTAGCCTATTCAGTATCAGAAATGTTAGCTGATTAGTTTGACTACAGTCTTTTCTTGAGGTATCAATGGTGCCTCCTAGTTATCAATTAGTGGACTCATATATCACTTATCATATTTCAGTTTGTTCTTTAGATGGTTACAACGCTTCTAAATAAGCAGCTCTGACCAGTCTTAGAATACTAGTTATAGAATCAGGCCAGATAAGACTCTCAGGGTACTTCTAGATAAGTATCCCTGACTTAGTTTTAGACCCTAGTTTCGATCTATCAACTTAGTAGCCAACCTAGGACTATCCAGTAGGAGTAGGACTTAGCACCGAGTGGACCGGGGTTCCAGCGCACCTAGGTTCCCAGAACTACATTGCCACCATAGGTTATTTTATTAGCCCTGTGGCCCCAGACTTGTGATCACCCAGCTCATGCCTTTATATCCTGGAAAGGTATATTGGGTCCTACCGATGGGGTGTATACATCAGACTCCACATTTAGCTCACGTGGTTATATGTCGGTTAGTGACTCTCCCACTAATTAGTACAGTTTCAGTTTAGCTCATCTCAATATAGTGTCAGATTTACTCGATTTAGTTCAGTTCAGTACAATTAGTCCAAATCAGTATCTTAGATTCAGGGCATGTCTATGACCATCAGTAAGGGTCATTATTGAACATTTCAGTCATATTTCATATGTTTTAGTTTTCAGTATTTCAATTGGTCATTTCATGTCATTACAGTTCGGTTACCTGTTCTTTGTGTTTTTATTTGCTCTCACTTACTCAGTACATTCAAAGTACTAACACATACCTTCTATGTTGTATATTATTATGATACTGGCATAGGTTCTCAGCCTCAGCACCATTAATTGATTCCTTCAGGTGATATCAACATCTGTAGTTGGTGAATCCTAATCTTTCGAGGACAATATTTATTTTTCAGTTATTTTCTTTTAGTTAAACTTTAGAGTTAGATGGGGCTTGTCCGAGAAACTCATCATTAGTAGATGACTTTCAGACATAGACTCAGACATTCAGTTTTTCTTTCAGATATATGAACTTTTATCAAATTATCTTTATTAAATGAGTTTATTATTTAAGCTTCCGCTATGATTACTCAGATTACTAGGGTTATGGTAGACCATGGGTTGGCTTGGGGTTACTTGTGACTTCAAGTACCGTGTCTCGTCTAGGGTATAGACTTGGATCGTGACAAATATTTATGAAAGGAAAATCAACAAATGTCAAAAGGAAGGACAAATTCCAATCTCTCTTAGAAGGAAGAAATCTGCTGCCAAAGCAAGAATCAATCAAGGAGCAAGAAAATTTGAAGACACCAGTAGCTGCCAGAAGGATAAAATCTCTAAAAGGAAAAACTCGGCTCCAAATCAATCAAGATATCAATCTCTGCCCAAATCATGTCAAGGAGAACTAATTGCGCCAAAAAATCCCTTGGGTTATTCCTTAATAAGTTGTCAATCAAGATCAAAGGAATTGATCTTGCCATCTTCTCAGTGCGTACCGTATAGTCGTTAAGAAGGAAATTAGAAGACTATATAAGGCATGTGAATCTTCACTCTATCAATTGGACTATTCCAGCCTTATTCAATCATTATAATCTGAAAAGAATTACTAGTGAGATCAAAAGATAGAAAAAGTTAGAAAGATATATAGGTAGAGGTTGTATCAGGATTCATTATTCGTCAGAATTATTGGTGAACTCTCCTGTATAATCGCAACATCTTCATAAGTTCTAAGGTTACCCTTAAAATCCAAGGGAGCTGAACTAGGAACCACAATGGTGATCCAAACCAAGATAAATATTTTTGTTATTCACTTTGATGCTTTAATTGATTTATTTGTCACCAACATTTTCTACAGGAAATCAGTCGACTGATACAATCTGATAGTCGACTAATTGATCTAAGTGCTTTAATTTTTAAATTCACCCCCTTTATTTATCAACACTGATTAGTACATTTTTCAAATGGGCCATAGTTCAGTAAATTGCAATAGTTAAAATTGGTGCACAATATTTCAATGTAGAGTGTGTAGCGTATAACTTGGAAGAGCTAAGAAGTTTTTTGAAGTGGTAAGGCTAGAATGTAGTTTAAAGAGCTTTAAGAATCCAGTAACAACTCTGAAGATTCTTGGGTAGTGTTGATAGTTGACACAATATGGAAACAACAAATCAGAGTCGCTTTTTATGTTTCAAGTGTAGCAGAAACTTCATAGAAGCAAGGCTCCTATCAAGTCGTTAGTGATCAATGAACCGGTTAGTATTGACTAACAAAATTGAGGACAATTTACTAGTTCAAGAAAAGGAAGCTCTATAAGAAATGATCAAATGATCTAATTTTCAAGAGAAAGTGTATAAACAGAAGTTCATGAATCATTGGGTTGACATGGAAAATGGAAACAACAAGTATATTTCTTTGCCAGGAAAAAGCTAGTACCAATACAACAAACATTTTAAAGAATGCACAAGGAAAACCCCTTACAAAACGCACAGAAATAGAAGAAGAGATTCTCACCTTTTATAAGGAATTACTAGGTAAGGATATACATAAGTCAGATTAGTTTGAGTTTTTTAAATGAAAAAGGATAAAAAATATCGTTGAACTATTCAAAATAGATCACATTTATCCTCTGTTTTCTTTTTGTATAAACAATATCTTGGCCGTCTATTGTTTGGACTACAAATACCTCCAAACTAATGAATGTCCATGTGAGCCCTTTAGATTGTTAACATGGCAATCCAGCACGACAAAAAAAGGGTCAAAAAGAACCAAAATTGCTCTCAAATTATCCAAAAAGCTTAATTTTAACGTTTATTTGCTTTTGGTACCAAAAAATACCATGGCGTTCTAGTTTTGTTGGGTTTAATAGGATCATATTTTTGTTGGGTTTTATGAAAATATTTTATTTGATGCCAATGCTAGAATCATTTTTTTAAAATTATAGGTTTAAATTTTTTTTGAGTTTAAATGGGGTTTAAATATTAGGAAAATAAAAGAAGTATTAAAAATTAAGATACACTTTCAGATTATCACAAATTAAATTCGAGTTTAAATTTATCTCGAATTTTGTGAAACGAACTTTAGCATGCAAATAAAGTTAGATAATGAGTTGTAAAATAATGGGCCCTAAGTTTAATTACATTTGTAGAAGACAACACTTACTTAAAGTCCTTGCTATGTCAAATTACGTCACATAAATTAAAATAGAGAGGGTATTAATAATATGAAGAAAGATTTTAAAAACTTGAACATCTTTTTATTCAAATATATCCAATGTTCTTTTTCTAATGCAGAAATTAGACTAGTTTTTGAAAATGATCTTTATTTTACGTATTATACTTATTGTTATCTTGATCTGTAAAAAATATCAA
>JACEIK010003376.1:87380-114847 GCA_018107945.1 Datura stramonium | reverse complement strand
AGAAGTAGTTGTGAGGCTAAGTTTAGTTAAATGATTAGGTGCACGAGAGTCCCTACTCATTTCCACGTAAACCACATCCACGTAATTAATTGCCCACGAAGCATGTTGAAATTTGTGAATGAGGTGTTGAATCTAGTCCTCAAGGAGTGCAGGACGACGATGTTGATTAAAGATATGGACCTCTCTAGCTTGGTAAGCTATGACCAGCAGATTGAGGCTAAAAAGTTGAAGGATATAGAGCGAAAGAACAAAGGGGCAAGGACTGGCCAGTTAGATTATGGCCATCAGAGGTCTAGCGGTAATAGCCGCTCACAGCCGCAGCAGCCGCAAAAGCCACAGAGAGCCCCAGCACCCAGTTCATCCAGCGCCCCAACCTTTCAGTCCCGCCAGGTTCGGAGAGGTGGATAATCTGACACTCAGTATCAGACACCGACACCGGGAACAAGTATCCAACTTGCCCAAAGTGTGGAAAGAGACACCCGAGAGAGTGCCTTCAGGGTCGAGAGGGCTGTTTGGTTGTGGACAACTCGGACATCGGCTTAGGGAGTGCCCATTAGCTGGGCGAGGGAGATCACAATCCACCACTTCATCAGCTCCAGCAGGCCGACCAGTCCAGTAGGCCAATACATCAGGTATGGATGGCAGTCAGCGCCAAAACTGACCCTATGCTCTGTTTTCCCGTCAGGATTAGGAGAGTTCACTTGACGTAGTCACGGGTATGTTACGTCTCTTTCATCTAGACGTGTATACCCTTCTAGATCTAGGAGCCACTCTTTTATTCATGACTCCCTACGTAGCAGTCCAATTCAATATCAGTCCAAAGGTCCTCTCAGAACCATTCTCAGTCTCCACCCCAATTGGCGAGTCAGTTAGAACCAACCGGGTGTATAGAAATTTCCCAGTCTCAGTCCTGAGTAAATTCATCCAAATTGACCTCGTAGAGTTAGATATGCTCGATTTTGACCTTATATTTTGATGGATTTGTTACACTCTTGCTATACCTCAGTTGATTGTAGAACTAGAGTTGTCAAGTTCCAGTTTCCAAATGAACCAGTGTGAGACTGGACGGGCAGCAGTGCAGCGCCTAAGGGTAGGTTTATTTCCTACCTTAAGGCCCATAAACTCATCTCCATGGGATGTATCTATCATCTAGTTCGAGTCAAGGATACCAACTTTGAGACCCAAACCATCTAGTCAGTTCCATTGGTTAGAGTGTTTTCAGATGTATTTCCTGAGGATCTTTTTGGAGTTCCCCCTGAACGGGAAATAGACTTCAAAATAGACCTCCTCCCAAATACTCAACCCATCTCCATCCCTCCTTATAGAATGGCTCCAGCTGAGCTTAAGGAGTTGAAGGATAAGCTAAAAGGTCTTCTTTACAAAGGTTTTATCAGAGCCAACATCTCTCCCTAGAGTGCCCTAGTGTTATTCGTGCGTAAGAAGGACGGTACCCTCAGAATGTGCATAGATTACCGTTAGCTGAACAAAGTCACAGTCAAGGACAAGTATACCCTACCTAGAATTGACGACCTATTTGACCAACTTCAGGGAGCCAGTTGTTTCTCAAAAATCGATCTCAGGTCAGGGTATCATCAGTGAAGGGTCAGAGAGTGTGACATACCGAAAACAACATTCAGAACTTGGTATGGTCACTATGAGTTTTTGGTGATGTTCTTCAGGCTAACAAACTTTGTAGCAGCCTTCATGGATTTGATGAATAGGGTCTTCAAGCACTATCTAGATATTTTTGTCATTGTATTTATTGACAACATTCTAGTATACTCCATAAATGAGGAAGAGCATGTAAATCACCTAAGATTAGCATTGCAGACACTCAGGGACCGCCAGTTGTTCGCCAAGTTCAGCAAGTGCAAATTATAGTTAAAGTCTGTGAATTTCTTAGGTCATGTGGTCTTAGGTGAAGGAATACAAGTAGATCCTCACAAGATAGTAGCAGTGAAAGATTGTCCCAGACCTACCTCTCCTACTGAAATCAGAAGTTTCCTAGGCTTAGCCGGTTATTACTGATGGTTTGTGGAAAGATTCTCCTCTATAGAATCTCCTTTGACTAGTTTAACTCAAAAGAAAGTGAAGTTTCAGTGGTCGAATGAGTGTGAGAAGAGTTTTCAAGAGTTGAAGACTTGAATCACTATCGCTCTAGTTTTAACCTTGCCGAAAATATCAGATGGATTGGTTGTTTATTGTGATGCTTCCAGAGTTGGACTCGGATGCGTTCTGATACAGCGGGGCAAAGTGATAACCTACGCCTCCAGACAGCTCAAAGTTTATGAGAAGAACTATCCAACTCATAACTTGGAGTTGGCAATGGTGGTGTTTGCGATAAAAATATGGAGGCATTACTTATATGGAGTTCACATAGATATGTTTACAGATCATATGAGTCTTCAGTACATGCTGAGTTAGAAGGATCTAAATATGCGTTAGAGAAGGTGGTTGGAGTTTCTAAAGGACTATGACATGAGCGTGTTGTATCATTCGGGAAAATCCAATGTGGTGGCTGATGCCCTAAGCAGACGGTCTATGGGGAGTGTGGCTCACATTGAGAAAGGCAAGAAGGAGTTAGTGAAGGATGTTCATAGACTAGCCCGGTTAGAGGTGCAGTTGGTGGATTCAGCCGAAGGTGGTGCGGTAATGCAAAGTTGGTCGGATTCATCCTTGGTAGTTGAAGTCAAGTCCAGACAGGATGAGGATCCCATCTTGCTCAATCTTAAGGGAGCAGTTCTTAGAAAAGAAATAGAAGCTTTCTCCCAAGGGGGAGATGGGGTGCTCCGTTAATAGGGCCGGTTGTGTGTACCGGATGTTGGTGAGTTGAGACAGTAGATAATGGGTAAAGCGCATAATTCTAGATATTCCATTCACCCTGGTGCTACTAAGATGTACCATGATTTACGGGATATTTACTGGTGGAACGACATGAAAAGAGATATCGCTGAATTTGTAGCTAATTGCCCCAATTGCCAACAAGTCAAGGTAGAACACCAGAGACCAGGAGGTATGACCCTCGATATCAGCATACCCACATGGAAGTGGGAAGAAGTAAACATGGACTTCATTATGGGACTACCTCGGACTCGTCGACAACATGACTCAATCTGGGTAGTGGTAGACCGGATGACTAAGTCAGCTTACTTCCTCCCATTCAAAACAACAGATTTAGTTGAGGACTATGCTAAACTTTATATCTGAGAGCTGGTTAGACTTCATGGGGTGCCATTGGCCATTATTTCAGACAGGGGTACCCAGTTCACCTCCCATTTCTGGAATTCCTTTCAGAAAGGACTTGGCACTCAGGTCAAGCTCAGTACAACTTTTCACCTGCAGACAGATGGGCAAGTTGAGTGGACTATTCAGACTCTATAAATATGCTAAGAGCGTGCGCGATCGATTTCAAGGGTAATTGGGATGACCATTTGCATCTTATCGAGTTTGCATACAACAATAACTACCACTCTAGCATTCAGATGGCCCCATTTGAAGAATTATATGGGAGAAGGTGTAGATCTCTTATAGGATGATTCGAGGTTGGTGAAGCTACCTTGATAGGACCAGACTCGGTTCACGAGGCAATGCAGAAAGTTCAGTTCATCTGAGAAAGGTTGAAAACAACTCAGAGCCATCAAAAATCTTATGCCGATGTGCGGAGAAGAGAGTTGGAGTTTGTAGTTAATGACTGGGTTTACCTAAAAATTTCTCCCATGAAATGGGTGATGAGGTTTGGGAAGAAGCGCAAGCTCAATCCGATATATGTGGGACCCTATAAAATTTTGAGGCGTATCGACAATGTAGCCTATGAGCTAAAGTTACCTTCAGAACTAGCAGCTGTACACCTAGTTTTCCATGTGTCACTTCTGAAGAAGTGCATCGGAGATCCAACCTCAGTTGTGTCGTTGGATAGTATAGGAATAAAAGATAGTCTCTCATATGAGGAGATACCAGTCCAAATCCTTGACCGTCAGGTTTGTAAGCTGAGGAACAAGAAAATAGCTTTAGTCAAAGTCTTATGGAGAAATCAGCAGGCTGAGGGAGCTACGTGGGAGGCCAAAGCAGATATGATGGCCAAGTACCCGCACTTGTTCTCTACCGACTCTGTTATTGCTTAAAATGTTAGTTTTTCCTTAGAAACTACTTTAGTTGTGGGATTCAATTCGTATGTATAAGTTTCTTTTACGACTTTGGATGTATGTATGAAAAGATAATCCAGTTCAATTATGTATTTTGAAACGGAGGTAGTCATTCTAACAATTTGAATTCAAATGAACATTATTTGAAAGTTATGATCGTATTTTTCTGCCTTCCTGTGTGTTTTCTAACATTCGAGGATGATATTTCCATGGGGAGATATTGTAATTCCCCAAAAACTCAAAGACTTAATTCGGGACTTAAATCAGAAAATTTGTAAAAACAATCTGCAGCAGTTGTCACAAAATGACACACCTAACGGGTCTTTGTGAGACCTAACGACTCGTTAGGTTAGTCGTGAGAAGGAGGAGCAAGTATTGGTAAGTGAGAATAAGTGTACAGAAGGACGAGTAAGTATTGTTAAATGAGAAGCAGTGTACTTGACAGATGGTGACCACGAGTCATGATCACCAATAACGACTCGTTATGTCCCCCGTTACCAGCCCTAGTCAGTTGTTAGGCAGTGCACCTAACTAGTGTCACCACGAGTCATCATCATTGGTAATGACTCGTTTTGTGCCTTGTGGTCAAGCATAGTATAGAAGCTTCAGAAGTGAGACAGTGTCGTCCACGACTGGTGACCTACAGAGAATTCCGGCAGTGTACTCCACGGGTCTGACCACGAGTCATGGTCAATCACCACGACCCATTAGGTCACCCGTTAGGATCACCTGTAAGTTTTTTTCCAGCAATTTTCTAAGGTCTATTTAGTAATTTCGTACTCTCCTATGCTTTAAACTACATTATTTTGGATGTAATTTCAGACTTATTAGAGGGTTTGGACGGTTCCTTCCCCATTCCCATGTTTATTCTTAGAAAAACATCAAAAGTTCTCTCAAGCAGGCTTAGGTTTTTCCTCCATTACAGTAGTCTAAGCTTTCTCCTTCAAGAAATTTTTTAGTTAGGTATGTGGGAATTCAACAAGGGATATTGTTCTACCCTTGTGTCCCCTAAAACTCTCTCATAGTTTCTCTATCAGTTTTAGCCCTGAGTTTTCGAATATGCAGAAATTATATGTCATTATTCATTAATTCCATATAGAATTATATCCTTTCTTATTATTGATATGGTCTCCATCAATTCTTACCTGAATTGTTGACGTTATTTCCAAAGTAAATTTAAGCCCTAACTTTCGAGTAATGATTTTTGCTTATTAAATTTCATCTAGTGAATGAAGAATGTTTTGGGCCGAATTTCCTTGTAATTCTAATTATATATATATATATATGATGAGCAAATATTCCATTGATAAGATGATTTTTCCTTGTCGGATTAGGTTTCTTTATATCTTAAGATTTGGCCATATTATGGAATTCCCGTGTTGTTGAAATAAGTTGAGTTCTATATTAGCTGCTTAGTAGTTCAGTTCAGTTAGAATGTAGAACCTTTTCAGAACTATCCAGAGATTGTCAACTGATCAGTTTGACTTTAGTCTTTTCCTGAGGTGTTAGTGGTGCCTCCCAGTTATTAGAATCAGAATAAGAATTCAGTTATTGGTCAATTTAGGTAGTGATGACATTTTATCTATATGGCTCTGACTAGCCTTAGGACCCCAGTTTAGATTACAGTTTGTTCTTAGACGGTTACGACGCTTCTAGATAAAAAGCTCTTACTAGTCCAGAACCTAGTTTCAGAATCTGGTCCGACAAAGACTCTCAAGGTACTTTCAGTTATATGTCCCTGACTAGTCTTGGACCCCAGTTTCGAGCTATCAGCCTAGTAGTTCAGTATAAGTTTTCCAGTGGTAGTAAGACTTAGCGCCAAGCAGGCCGGGGTTCCAGCGCACCCCAGTTCCCAGAAATACGTTGCCAGCGTAGGTTATAGTATTATTTGGCCTGATTGGCCCTACACTTTTGTGATCACCCAATTCATGCCTTTGTACCCTGGAAAGGTATATTGGGTCCTACCAATGGGGTGTATACATCAGACTCCACGTCTAGATCACGTGGTTACATGTCGGTTACAGACTCTCCCACTAGTCAGTCCAGTCCAGTTTCAGAATAAGAAGTTCATTCAGTTCTAGTTCTATTAGTTTAGTTTAGTTTAATTTAGTATCTCAGACTCAGTACTTTCAGACTTAGGACATGCCTTGATCATCAGACTGGGTTATTTTGACCACCTCAGTTTACTTCAGTAGTCCAGTTCAGTTTACTTATTGGTCATTGCATGTCATATCAATTCAGGCATTATATTCAGTAATGTTTTCTTCCACTTACTCAGTACATTCAAAGTACTGACGCATATTTTTATGCTGTATCGTTTCATGATACAGATGCAGGTTCTCAGACTCAACACCGTTAGTCACCGCGGTTCAGATCCTCCTCCTTAGCAATTGAATTGTAAGTCCTCATCATTCAAGGCCTTATTTTACTTCTTTCAGTTAGTTCATTATTTTTATCTTGACTTAGAGTTAGTTGGGGGCTTTTCCCAACAACTCATCAGTTAGAGGGCATTTAGACATAGAATTAATTTCAGACTTTAGATGTTTTTAAACTTTGTATTTTCAATTTTATTTTCATAAATGCTTTTATGCTATTAGTTCAAAGCTCCTGCTATATTTGTTTTACTCAGAATACCAGTGTATGATATACCAGGGGTTAACTTGGGGTTACTTGTGGCTTCAAGTACTGTGTACCGTCCAGGGTATAGACTCGGGGCATGACATAAGGGCTTTAAGACTGAATAAAACTTTTTTGGAATTAGTTGAATTCATACCTATTACATAAAGAAGCATGATGTTTTTCACGATGAAAATCTCAAAGTAGGCTTCTTGAATGGGGAGGAAAATTCTCAACATGAGAAAATACTGATAGATTCGTGTGATTTGCCCTTAACTGAGAAGCAATGAAAGATTTCTTATTCAAGTAGCTTATATAATCTTTAAGAGTTGCTATCTCTAATGTCCCTTGGAATAGCCTTGTCTGTCACAATTTTTCTAGCTCTAGGAACATTTTTATTCTCTGGTTAACTTTGTTATGAAGACTTAAAACTCAGAATTTACTATTGAAATGGAGTACTGTGCTCAATAGATGGGGTGTGTGTCTTATGAAAGTCTCGCTTGGAGACATAAATCCACCTTTTTTGAATGCAGTGTGTTCTTGGACTATTTGTACTCTCATTTACCGTATTTTACCCAGATTTATCCTTGTTTTGAGAAGAATATTCAGTTATAATTGCATGTTTTGATTGAAAACTCTTGATAGTGAGATAACACGTGTGATTATATATTTTGTAGGAAAACATGGTGGAAATCAACCCAAAATGAGCTAATAAGAAAGTTTCAGAGCTTTGGAGCAACTTTGGACGAGTTTCTGGGAAAGATAAAGTTGGTGCTATGGTTGGGCCCCAGTCCCAGAGCCAAAAATTCAGAAGAAGTTCAAACAGCATCCTGGTGTTATGGCTGGCTTGAGGAGTCAAAGCCAAAACATCCACCGAAGAAATTTGTGTAGATTGGCGCTATGGCTGGCGTGGGGCGCTAGAGTGTCTGACGTTATAATTGGCATGGGGCGCCAGAGGCAAAACTTTCACAAAACTTAATTTTTTTATTATTCAATTCGTTTGGGACTCAATTTATTTTATGTGAGATTTTTTATACAATTATAAATAATCCTTAAAAATATTTTGGAACACAACTTTTGACTAGGGAAAAGTTAGAAGCCACCGTGGAGGCTAAAGAATTTAGGTTTTATCTTTTTTTGTCTTTGGTTTTATTTTTATGTAGTTCTTTGGATGATTTTTTATATTTACTCTATGTCTATGTGGAGCTAAATTTCTCATTCTAGGATTATGGCAGAGGCATGATTATTACGGTATGAACTTGAATTAAATTGCATAATTATCATAGTAATTGTTCTTATGTTCTTGTGCTTACTATTTTAATGGTTCACGACGATTGAAATACATCTATAATCTTGTTGTGAAATTGTAAGAAGGATCAATAAGATAGAAAAAATAATATAGGAAGTAAGGTCTTTTTTTGAAGTAAAATTGAGAATTGATTTGCGGTTAGAGTAGGAATATACCTAGAACTCCTTGCTTGGTTATTGAACGCGAGAAAGTAATTTTTTTTGTATGATTTATTCTTGATCATAGTAATATAGATATAGAATTTCATGTGAATGGATGATTGGAGGCTCAAAAGACCACAATCATACAATTAACCCTGTAAATCAATAACTCGATAATTATTGCAAGATAACAAAGCAAATACGCAACATGATCGCTAGCAAATCAATAGTCCTAGATTGATTCATCTCATTGATTACGTAAAATAAAATCTGCTCTTTGTTTGGTTAATTGTTCATTAGTATTTTCTTTTATTTTTAGTTTAGATAATTATAATATATCTTTAGATCTATTGCTTGAATATATAAATTAGCATTAGTCTAATTTAATAAATCACTAATCTACAAGTCCCTATGGGTACGATATATGGACTTATAATCCTATATTACTTGTTCAACCGTGTACACTTGCATGTGAGTTGGAACCGAATACAGTATTTCTTAATATATATGTGTCGACAATAAAATTTCATGCTGAGAAAATAATAATCAGGACGAAAAAATATCACAATAATCATATTATTTTATTTCAATTATAATTGTTACAATCTCTATAAATCCTTTGATTCTTCCTTTCAAATATAAATTCAAGGGCTTTTGAGCTTGATCTTCAACTTGATGGATTTAAGCTTGATCTTATTTGAATCCAAGGTCCTTTGAGCTTGAGCTTGAATCTGGCGGTCTAGATCTTGATTTGTATTTAAATTCAAGGGCTTGAAGCTTGTTCTTGAATTTTCATCTTAATCTCTGAAACTTGTAGAGAAATACTTGAATGCTTGTAGCCTGTAGAGATATCTGTAGCATTTGATCCATGAGCTCTCTCTGGCTTGTTGTTAGAATTCATGTCCTTTTTTAAAATTATGACACCCCTATTTATTTGACATTTGGTACCAATTTGGGCCTCTAGGATAATATGACATCTTGAGCTTAGTAATGTGGGCTCATTATTTGTAGCCCAATTTGATGTACTAGTCTAATAAAATTGGATTATTAATTAAATTCATATTTATTAAACTTAAATAATTATCCCAGTTATATTAATCCGTAATGTTAAATTGAATTAATATATTTTAAATTTAATATAGTCCAAATTTCTTATGGGTTTAAATTTGATAAAATTAAATAGTTCACAAATTCCCCCACTTTAAGACTTGTCTAAAATATATATTTTAAAGATTAGTCTTGAAGTATCACCGTCGCATATTTTTTAGATTAAATCATTATGCGTCTAATGTATTTACATTAAAATCAATTATTTGTCCAAGTCATATTAGTAGTAAGTGGAAAAAGCTTAGTAACTCTCTCCATCATTGTACATTTAGTCAGTAGGATTCTACAAGTGATATGGATTGAATTTATATCTAAGAATGGTTGCTACTTTCTGGAAGTGATAGGAATTGAATTTGTATCCAAGAAGAATTTCCACTCCTAACTTCTATGAAATTGTATTAAAGAAGAATTGCACACAACTTTGACTTTTCAGATTTGAATTTCATTAGGATATTTTAACTTCAATCCAACTGACACATTGCTTCTTTTTACAGCATTGGAGCTCTATATAATGAGATATGGTCTTCATTATTTTGCATTAGTTTCAATGTCATAGGTTAATAAGACGGAGCATAATACAAGGTAATTTCTTCTCCTTTCCTTTTAATTTTTATCAGTTTTTTTATAGCCTGTTATATGTGTGGTAGAAAATTCATATATTATTATAGAAATATCAAAATCATGATCCATTTGATGTTCCAAAAACTAGACTTCAAGAATTACAGCATAACCAAATTTTAAAGCTAAAATCCTTCAATATTGTTATATATAATTTTTTGAAATGAGATTAAAATTCAATCAAGTTGATTCGCGTCATTTTTTCACAGTTTAGCATATCTGCGGTAGAAAATTTATATTTTATTTTAAGAATATAAAAATCATGATTCATTTAATATTCCAGAAAGTAGACATCAAGATCCACAATATACCCAAATTTCAGAGTTATACTCCTCAAATATTGTTTTATATTTTTTTTTGAAATTACCTTAAATTCTGTCATGCTGAAAGTTTCAGATTTGTGAGGTTCCAGTAAAACTTCTATATCTTGATGTAGAAATGTTGAAATTGCAACAACCTGATTTCACAATAACTAGACACAAACGCCTATAATATATCCAAATTTTAGAATTCAACGCCTTCAAGCTCATTCTAGGTGATCTTTTGAAGTTAGTTCTACATTCTAACATACAGATGTTTCTAGATTTGCGCGTCTTCATCAAATAATTTATATCTTGATATTGAAATGTCAGAATTAAAAAGAATTTTAATTGATAAAAATTATACTTCAAGGATTTCATTTTCACCAAAGATCTTGTCTCAAGTCTAGTCGAGTTGGTCTAGATTAAGTTTTGAACTCGACTTCTGAATTTGAAACGTCTTGACAAGTAACAATCTTTCTTCTACTTGTGTTTTCTTATACTGTTTTTTTCTCTCTCCTTTTCAAGGCTAAAGATAACGCTAAAAATTATTCCATGCGAGATTTTACCCATTCTGGCAAGACATTATTGTGAGGAGAATATATTGCTTTATTTAAGGTGAGGGATTTACACCGCCTGAGCCAAAGTGTCGCATGGTCCGAGCCAATGACACTGCATCGTCCAAGGTAGAGACTTAACATAATCTACTACAAAGACTTTACACCGTCTGAGTCAAAGGTATCACATTATCCGAGCCAACAATTTTACACCTTCTAAGCCAAAGACTTTACATGGTCCATGGAAAAGACTTTACATGGTCTAAGCCAAGACTTCACATTGCTCGAGGTGAAGACCTTACACAGTTTGAGCCAAAGACGTCATATTGTTCCAGCCAAAGGCTTTACATCATCTAAGGCAAAGACTTTACATGGTTTGCAGTAAAGACTTTACATCATCTAAGCGAAGACTTTACTTCGTCTGAGGTAAAGATTTTACGTTATCTGAACTAAAGATGTCCGTCATGATCTAATTCAGAAGATCGTGCTGGCACCTACTCGACTCTAGTTCGATAGGAAAACCCTTTTTTTAAGAATACAACTTTTATCAATAGTGTTCATATTTATAATTCAACAAACCACATAACTGGAACACCACTTTTACATTTCAAAACTCTAAGACAACATATTCCCAAGGCTCTAGTCTAGACATGTACAAGAGCTCTAGTCTAGACATGTCAATTTATGTCACTCATGCATATTTTACCGATTGCTTTAATGGGTTCATACCAATTAAAAATATCACCTCCACCTTTAATAAGTCTCTCACTATAAGCCCTAGACCTTCGATCTTACCAATCTTTGCTGCAGCGACCTTCGACTGCTATGGTGATCTCGCTGCAGCAAAAATCCTACCACTGCAGCGGTGCTGCCTCAGCTAGTAGCTATGCCATATGACTGAGCCTCTTTCATGTCAACCTAATTTCAATTTATAACAAAAACTATAACAAATACTTACACCCTCGTAATTACTTTCATCTATTTCCAGTTACGACAATGTAGTTATTAGCGTGGATGAATATTTTTAATGTCTATTACTCAATTAATAGTACCTCACCACTAACTAGGACCAACCTAGAAATGAAAGTATACCACACAAAATACCAATTCTCAAATACTCATATATTTAATAATGATCAAGTAAATTAGCCATATTCGGACATAATCATATAGGTTAACACAGAATATATAATTCTCTAAGCAGACATAAAAGTCAAAAACCTATCCATAGGAACATATCATCACAATATAACCATGGAACTATATCATCCTGAATCACAGCAGTGTGTTCGTTGTATCTCATCAGTCTCCCTATGTATCAAATTTGATTACATATCGGTCACTCATATGTACACACATGTTAGAGGTTCTTGTGTTTGTCCATCCAGTCATGACCTGCAGAAAAATCTAGAAATTCATGTACCATACCAACGTGGCACCCGCTCCCACTCATCTTCTCATTCAGATGCTCCGCTCAAACATGAGTCGATCATATCATAATCGCTTAATTGGATACTCACCTTGGACACAAGTCGTGTCTATCGTAAATGCTCATCTGGATACTTACCTAGGACACAAGCCACTCATCTAAAAAAATAGAGTATTACTCAATCATCACACAACCTCTCATTCAGATGCTTATCTTATATATGAGCCTATCATATCAGAATAGTAGTATATTATTCAATCATCATCATAACCATTCATTCAAATGCTCATCTCAGACATGTGCCTCTCGTATAAGAATAATGAGGTATTCTTCAATCATAATCATCATACCTTAGTATGCTCTTTATTCAATCATCACACAAGACAACAATAACATGTATACATTGATTATCATAAATGCACAGTGAAATCATGAATTACATTCATAGGCTTCAAGCAATTTCATATCTTATTTAAATAACATTAACAAATAACAAAATCAGTCTTGTCATTCCAACCCAGTTATGTAAGGACCTAAGTCGGTGGCAATATTCATCATAAGTCCTCACACTAACAATTGCAAACCCCATTAATAAGGGGAACTTACTTGCGGGTACATACTCGTACCTATCATAATTATTACCTTACTAATAATTTCTCCAAATCGTACAATAATTATTCTATCCCAAGTTTGAATTTTATTTCATAATTAATTAACTATGGTTCCACCTTAGTAGTCACTTTTATCTTTCCCTTGTATTCCCTTCTAGGATTATTACTTCTCTACCACTGATCATCTTTTTATTAAGACCATAAGAGCGAGATTACTATTTAGAATATACTGCATCAACAGTGCACACCAAATGGGTCTTTCCACTTCCATCTTTCTCAACCATTAGTATGATTAAAACAAGCTTTGTGGTCAATTGCCACATGAAAATACGTGCTTCCTAGATTAATCTCATTCAGATTATAATCTTGTATATACATACATATATTCATTCACACCAATTTTGTACACATACGATTTTCTGATCAAAGTGTAATTCAAGTATACCATAGCCTACCTGGGCGCCAAACTGCTGCCATGACCTTAATGGTTTTTCATTTCTTGATCTCTATCCCAAATTTTTGATGGACTCAGCAGGAAGGACGACAAAGTCTTATTCTTTGAGGGCTATCCTTTTCTTTTCTTTGTTAGAAAGTTCAAAAATTTACCCTAGGGAATTTTTAATAATGAATCCTTTTTAGAATAGGAACTAGGTCTTAAAATAATTTTAAACACGAATTTTTGATTTGCGTCTCTCGGTGCAGTGGTCATTTCTTTGCTGCAATGGTCTCACTATAGTGGTTCACTGCTCGCTATAGAGAGTTCATCTGCCTAGCCGACTTTATTTGAACTTCATTTTTCTCAATATTTTATTAACTCATACTTACTATATCAACATTTTAAAATTCATGCCAACTAAATTTTTAATTCATATACTCGTGTTTGCCAAGATTCTAAAACGATCGAATGGGCCATTACAATGTCACATTGTCCAATCTAAAGACTTCACACCATCTAAGTAAAATACTTTATATGGTCCATACCAAAGACATCATACCATCTGAGCCAAAGACTTTACATTTCTCAAGGTAAGAACTTTACACCATCTTTTCCAAAGGCATCACATTATCCGAGCCAAAGTCTTTACACCATCTAAGTCAAATACTTTACATGGTCTGAGGCAAAGACTTTACGTCATCTGGGCCAAAGACTTTACATTGCTCGAGGAAAACCCCTCACACCGTTTGAGCCAAAGGCGTGATATTTTCCGAGCCAAAGACTTTACACTGTCTAAGGCAACATGGTCTGCGATAAAGATTATACACCGTCTGAGCCAAAGACTTCACATTGTTTGAGGTGACAACTTTACACTGACTGAGTAAAATGTGTCACATTGTCCGAGGTAAAAACTTTAAACCATTGTGCCAGAAAGTTTACACCGTCTAAGATAAAAGGAAAAAAAATACAAAATATTTCCACCTTAAGACTGAAAATTTAGAGATCCTTGTAAGGATAAATCCGAGCGAAGGCTAGCTTAAGGTACAAAGGGACAATTTTTTTCCACCTTAAGACTGAAAATTTAGAGACCTTTTAAGGATAAATTCGTGAAAAGACTAGCTTAAGTGGCAAAGGGACAAATTTTATCCATCTTAAGACTAGAAATTCAGAGATCCTTTAAGGATAAATTCGTGAAAAGGCCAGCTTAAGGTGAAAAAGGACAAATTTCATCCACCTTAAAACTGGAAATCTAGAAGTTCTAGAGTTGAAGACTTGGTAAATTGAAGCTTCAACTTGTAGATTTAGCAAATTTGAGGCTTCAAATTGTAGATTTGGAAAATTTGAAGACTTTAATTTTCTAAGAGATTATAGTCATCCCATCATAGAAACCTAGTTTTCTTGGAGATTTTCCCCTTTTGAACCATTATGTTTGGGGAAGGTTCAAATTTCGATGAAAGAAAACCTGTAGATTTCATCTTTATATGTCTGGTCAAGTACCTCCTATTCCATCAAACTTTACTCTAACAACAGAGTGTTATATGTATTTTTGAAATCATGAGACTTAAATTAGAATGAAACTCTAAGCTGCCAACATACCTTGGTGAAGAGGATCAAGTCATTCTGTAGTTCATAAAGAGTAAGTTCATTTTTAGGCTGCCTTTCGCGAGGTTTTCAACTTAGTAGATATTTTTTAGACCGTGCATAATTTATACTCTTGTGGGACAAGGGTAACATGCAGTGTATACTTGTGCATTATGGAAGGTCATATTGCTTCAATAATAGTACCTTTCAAGAATTTTGCATTAATAGGATCGATCCTCACGACATCTGCATCAACAAGCTAGTAAGTGCCACTTGAATACGTTTCTTATATGATATATGGTCCATCTCACTTTGAGGTGAATTTACCCCCCAGACTTATGGGATGTGATAATAGGCCTTGTTACTACAAGGACTTGATCTCCAACTTGGAAGCATCTCAAGCGACCCTTTTTTGTTGAAAGCATGAGATTTATGGGCTTGATAACATTCCAAATTTTGTTGAGCTTCCAACCTCTTCTCATCAAGTTCTTCTAACTATACAAGCTGCAATCGAACATTTTCTTCTTCGGTGAGCCCCTCTTGAATAGCAAATCTTAGATAAGGTATTTTATGTAACAACTCGTACCGCCGTACAAAGATTTGAACCATTTTATGTATGTGGGTAAGACTGACCCAGAAATTTTTTGATGAATCTCAAGTGTTTGGAGGAGTCAATCATGAGCTACAATGTGTTAAGAAAGTAAGGAGTTGGTTAAAAATTGAAAGGGGTCGATTGTTGTGACTTTCACCAAGAACGGGTAAGAGCATGTACCATACCCAAACCGTAAATGAGATACGAGACCTGGAAACTACTATTCCTAGCCATGAAGCCATAAACATAATGTACATGGGAAGTACGTGCTGAATGTTTACCATATGTGAGAAGTAAAACATGTCCAAAGAGAAGAGTCAAGGCTATGTGAAGTTTATGAATAAGGGTCAACATTAAATGACCATAAATCCCAATTTAAGAAGTACTTTTGGGTGATTCAACTCATCAAATTAATCCTTTGGGTCTTATTTACAACGTATCTGACCTAGTATCAATCGGAGTTCGGAGTAAAAAGTTATGGGTATTTTACTGAAGAACTGTCAAGTTGTTGCAATCCGTGGACAAAGACGCGATCAGTGCTTTGAAAGTGTGGTCCGCAGATGGAAAATTCTGGCCACAGATCACAAAATAGTGACTAATTAGTAGAGGGTCCAAACATGGACCAAAACGTGGCCTGCGGATTGGCCGCGAAATGCAAATTGTTTTCTGCAAAACATGATTTCAGCTCCTATTTAAAAATGTGATTTTGGATTCACTTCCTAATTTATTCACCTCAACTCGACCATAAAAGCTCTCAAAAATCCTTATAATCATGGAGAAACTTTTCCCATTATCATACAACATAAAACCATGAATCTCTCAAGATTTTGACATTAAATCCTCTATCTCTCTACTCTAGCAAGATTAAGAACGACTTTTGGGTTCAAGACTTGGAATCTTTAGCATGGATTTTTCCTTCAAGATAAGTAAATTTCATAAAGTCTTGAATGAGTATTTTTTATACTCTCTAGGGATATTTTAAGGTCAAGACTCATGGGACGGTGCTAGGAAGCCATGAATTCATGTAATGACCATGGGTTAGGGTTATGGGACAGTTTTGGTGTTGATGATGGATGTTGTTATTTTGGTTGGACTTGAAACAGTTATGCATGTTGTTAATGGGTGGTAGAAAGAGGCGGGTGTTAGTACACCCAACCTATAGGGGAATCAAATATCCTATGCCGTCCGGGTGTTCAATGAAATGCCACTATGACTTGAAATTCATTGTTAAGTTGTTGACTGTAGTTCCTATCCATATAACTATTGTAGATTGACGTCATAAGGGGATTGTTGCTTTGTGGCGATTGTTGTGAGGCCAAGGATAAGGTATTTAAGGCTATATCTATGTGTGGATATCTTATTGTACTTCCCCATGCTATGTTATTCATGTCCATGAGCTTTTCCTCCGTGTATGAGTTAGAGTTGATGAAAATACTATTTTGTTGATCTTATTGATTCTTATGAAATTCAAGACTTTCCTTTAATGTTGTTGATCCTTTATGGTGCCCCTTTTCTAAGAATTTTATGATTTTCTACACAAAATTATGAAAGAATAAAAGATACGAAATTCCTTTGAACTCAGAGTTTGATGTTTCCCCTTAAGTATTTACTTATCAAATTCTTCTTCTCCTTAAGTTGTTAGGGTTATGATCTAGAATGTTAGATTTATGACTAACTGTCACGACCCGAACATAGGCCCCGATCGAGACATGGGAAAATAAACCCCAAGAGGCTCCAAGTCGACTCATGGCATGAACATACATCTAACTCATTCACAGATAAGAAGAAGATCATCTTAAATAGCATAGCGGAAGTCTAAACGAATATAACATCTTATTACATACACAAGTCTAAAGCTGAATACAACTATGTCTAAAAAGCCCCTAAATTGATGAGTTGATGGGATAAGACCTGAACTAACTCGCTAGAATCTGAAAAATTGAAAGGAAATAATACAACAGATAAGAAGGGCCCTCGCAAGATGAGTACTCACCAACTGAGGCTGAGGAAAGCTAACTTCGGGAATATGACTAGCGGCAGGACTGAGCCTGGATATTGGATCCTTTATCATGAAATGATACAACATGGAGTGTGCGGTCAGTACATGGAATGTACCGAGTATGCAAGGTAAGTAAAACCGCTAAGTAAGTAAAATCATTAAACATGCATAATATAAAGCATTATCAAGATAAGAATATGAGAGTAGGGCTTGCATGCTATTTTCTAAAATTATAATATGTACATAACTGTATATCATAATTGAATCGAATGAACCAAAGCTGAAAACGGATAATCATATGTAAAATCGAACATTGGGTCAAACCTGATGAAAACATAATATCATGACTGAGTTACATGCATAACTAAAATCATGAGGAACAATGGGAGATTCGTCATATAACCGACATTACCACGATAGAGCTTACGTGGTCCCGACTATCACACCTAAGTGGACAGAGCCATCCAAAGCCTTGCCAGGGCTAAGGGCACTACCATGATATCGATATCAAGCTCAAGGCCCCTTGGGGGCAGGGGAAAGCTCCAAAGGAGGTCCCAAATAATCTGATCATACCTACATTGGCGCGTTGTTCTAAGGAATAGGGTTGAATGATCCTTAGCCTACTCGGTGCTAGACACTACTTCCAAAAACATGCATATGCTCTCCGTCATTTTTCAACGAAGCTGACCATCGTCAGGTGATGAAGCTCAATAAAAACATACATACATAAATCTGAAATCATAATATCAGGATCCTTGGCTCAAACCATACCATAAGCTGAAAATAATGGGAGTCTTGACTCCAAAACCATATGGTAAGCTAATTCATGAAATCATAAAACATACTTGATCATATGGGCTTGCCCGATACTTAAACATGCTTGAAATCTACTTGATTTACTTTGAAAACATGAACATAGACATGGGTATTTCGAAATTATACTTTCTTCATAAACATCTCATCATGCTTGAACATAAATTCATAGATCACAATTTTCATGAATATTCATGGATGGGCATCATAGTTTAGCAACTTGAAAACATAGTTTATAATTTAAAATATTGTAAATTCTTCCTATAAATCATAATTCATCATTTAAAACATGCTTAGATCATACCCATAAATAAAACTTAGGAATTCATGCATTGGGTAAAACCCCCATTGAATCACCAATTAGAACATCATGAATGGAGAGGGAATTGCTCATGGGTGTGGAAAAATGCACCCATTCATAGCCTTACATACTTGAAGAGATCTTATTTTCACACTTCCTTGATTGCCCAAAGAGAATCGAGGAAGAACCCTTAAGAACTAGGCTTTGATCACTCTCAACCTTCTAACTTTGCATGCATGAATTAGGATAGGCTTATAATGACTTAACCCCTCTTAAAACACTCTATTTCAAGATTAAAATGATGTAGTTTAGGCCTTAGAAACATAGGAATTATGGAAAAACCCTTAATAAACTCACAAGGAAAAACAGACTGCCAATCCCACGGAGGGATTAGATGAGTCGTCGTCACTAGCCACGACTCGTGGTCAGTCTTCGTCATGAACACTGCCAAAAATCTGCTGGAGGTTACCACGAGGGACTTAACAGATCATTGCTGGTGACCACGACTCGTGGTCCCCTCCCATTGCCTTCATTGCCCAAAATCCTTGATCCCCAATCTCTCTTGACCATGGATGACTTAATGGGTCATGGTGCTGACCACGACTCCTGGTCAACTCTCGTGGTCACTTTGAACATAAAATCTTAACCAAGTCCCAGCCTCTCCCCATGAGTCACTTAACAACTTGTGGGGTTCCTGACGGGTCACTGGATGACTCGTCCTATGACTTGGTGCAGAAATTCCTATTTTCTCTGTTTCAATTCTCGAGTCTGATCTTAGGGTTTTCGGCGTATAACAATATCTCCCCCTTGGGAACATTCATCATCGAATGTTGAAAATCATACAAAAATGCAAAGAAATACAATCAACATACTCAATTATTAAACAACGGAACGAATGCCTCTGAACGGAATGAATTTTCAAACCACACATACATCCATTACATGAAAGAAACTAAGGTACATGAGTTGAACGTGAAAATGAATAGAGTATTAAGGAGGAAAACTAATACCTCAAACTGAAACTGAGCCGGAAGGGAATATATGCGGGTATTTAGCCATTATATCTACTTCAGCTTCCCATGTAGCTCCCTCAATATGCTGATTCCTCCATAGAACTTTAACTAAAGCTATTTATTTATTATTAGCTTAAGAACCTGACGATCCAATATCTCCACTGGAACCTCTTCATAACTAAGGTTGTTTTTCACACCGACACTGTCCACCGGAACAACTAGAGTTGGATCACCCAAACATTTCTTCAAGAGCGATACATGAAAAATTGGATGAACTTAAGCTAATTCTGAGGGCAACTCCAATTCATATGCTACCTTGACAACCCATTTCACAATGCGGTACGGGCCAACATAACGGGGATTGAGTTTTCTTTTCTTAACTGAAGCTAATTTTGAGGGCAACTCCAATTCATATGCTACCTTGCAAACCCATTTCACAATCCGATACGAGCCAACATAATGGGGACTGAGTTTTCCTTTATTTCCAAACCTCATCACTCCCTTCATGGGAGATACCTTCAGAAACACCCAATCATCCACTTCCAACTCAAGTTCTCTCCTCCTTACATCTCCATAGGAGTTTTGGCGACTTTGAGCTGTTTTCAACCTATCCCTTATAAGTTGAACTTTGTCCGTAGCTTCATAGACTTAATCTGGTCCTATCATTGTACCTTCACTAACTTCAAACCAACCAATAGGCGATCTATATCTCTGCCCATAAAGAGCCTCCAATGGAGCCATTTGAATGCTGGAACGGTAGTTGTTGTTATATGCAAACTCAATGAGAGGCAAATAATCATCCCAACTACCATTGAAGTCAATCACGCATGCTCTCAACATGTGCTCAAGAGTCTGAATAGTCCGCTCTGCCTGACTATCCGTTTACGGGTGAAATGTTATACCGAGCTTGACCTGGGTACCTACTCCCTTTTGAAATAATCTCCAAAGCTGGGAGGTAAACTGAGTACCTCTACCTGATATGATGGAAAATGGCACTCCATGCATCCTAACTAACTCCAGAATGTATACTTAGCATAATCCTACACTGAATCAATAGTTTTTACCGGTAGAAAATGAGCTGGTTTGGTCAATCTATCCACAACCAGCCAAATGCCGTCATACTATCGACAAGTCCGAGTCAACCCTGTGATGAAGTCCATATTATTCTCCTCCCACTTCTAAGTAACAATGCTGATGTCCTGAAGTACACCTCCTGGTCTATGGTGCTCAAACTTCAGTTGCTGATAATTCCGACACTTAGCCACAAATTCTACAATTTCCATCTTCATGCCATTCCAACAATAGTTTTCCTATAGGTCACGGTACATCTTGGTGGAACCGGGATGTATGGAGTATCTAGAACCATGAGCCTCATGCAACATCCGATCTCTCAAATCGTGAACATCCGGAACACACAAACGACCCTGATATTGAAGCACACCATCTCCCCCTTTGGAGAAGACCTCTACCTGTTGATTCTGAACGTCTTCCTTCAACCTTACCAAGATAGGATCCTCCTCTTGTTTAGCTTTTACATCAGTCACCAAGGACAATTCTGATCCATTCTGAACAATAACACCACCATCGGTCAAGTCAACCAAACAAACTCCCAATCGTGCAAGCCGATGCACATCCTTCACCAACTCCTTCCTCCCCTCATCTACATGGGACACACTTTCCATAGAAAGCCTACTAAGAGCGTCGGCTACCACATTAGCCTTGGCCGGATGGTAAAGGACACTCATATCATAATTCTTGAGTAACTCCACCTATCTCCTTTGGCGTAGATTTAGATCCTTCTGGGTAAATACATATTGTAGGCTTTTGTGGTCCGTAAACACATCTACATGGACCCCATACAAATAGTGTCTCCAAATATTCAGGGAAAATACTACCGCCGCCAATTCGAGATCAGAGTTGGGTAATTCTTTTCATGAACCTTTAGCTGCTTGGAAGAATATGCTCCTTACACTGCCGCATCAATACACAATATACCACAAACCCATTGGTACCCTCGGGTAGAATTAACACCGGTGCTGAGGTAGTCGAGTCTTCAACTCTTGAAAGCTCTTCTAACAAGCCTTCGACAATTGGAACTTCACTTTCTTCTGGGTCAACTTAGTCAATGGGGTTGCAATGGATGAAAACCCCTCAACAAATCTTCGATAATACCCAGTTAAACCCTAGAAACTCCTGATATCCGAAGGATTCACCGGTCTGGGCCAATTCTTCATCGCCTCTATCTTTTGAGAGTCTACCTGAACACCCTCACTTGACACCACATGACCCAAAAATTCCACCGAGTTCAACCAAAAATCATATTTATTGAATTTAGCATACAACTGATGATCCTTCAAGGTCTATTGCACCACCCTCAAATGAGCAGCATGCTCCTCCTCGCTCCAAGAGCATATAAGGATGTCATCTATGAACATAATCACGAACATATCCAAGTACGGATTGAACACCTTGTTCATCAAATCCATAAAAGCTACAGGAGCATTCGTTAGTACAAAAGAGATAACTACAAATTCATAGTAACCATACCGAGTCCTGAAGGATGTCTTCGGGATGTCACTCTCCCGAACCCTTAGCTGATGGTATCCGGATCAGAGATCTATCTTGGAAAATCACTTAGCACCCTGAAGATGGTCAAACAAATCATCAATACTAGGAAGAGGATACCTATTCTTGATGGAAACTTTGTTCAATTGCCGATAATCAATGCACATACGAAGAGAACCATCTTTCTTGTGGACAAAGAGAACTGATGCACCCCATGGGGATTTGCTCGGTTTGATGAAACCCTTGTCTAGAAGTTCATTCAATTGCTCTTGCAACTCCTTTAGTTCTACTGGGGCCATTCTATAAGGAGGAATAGATATAGGCTGCATATGGAGAAGAAGGTCAATACCAAAATCGATCTCCCGCTCAGGAGGGATTTCTGGTAAATCATCTGGATACTCACATACTACTGGAACTTATTGGATAGTCGGGGTCTCCAATGTAGCATCCTTAACCCTTACTAGATGGTACGTGCAACCCTTAGAAATCATCTTTCTAGCCTTAAGGTAGGAAATGAAATGACCTACAGGCACAATTGAACTACCCTCTCTAAGACTGGCTCACCCAAAAATCTGAACTCTACTGCACTGGTTCTACGATTCACTAAGGCATAGCATGAAAATAGCCAATCCATACTAAGGATAACATCAAAATCATTCATGGCTAACTCTACTAAATCTGCTAAGGTGACTTTCTGAAGGACTGTTACAGTGAAATTTCTATATACCCTTCTAGCTATAACTGAATCACTCACTGGAGTAGAGACTGAGAAGGATTCTGATAAGATTTTGGGATTGACTCCAAAACTACTAGCAACATAGGGCGTCACAAAAGATAAAGTAGCCCTTAGATCTAACAATGCATATACATCAAGATGGAATACTCGTAACATACCAGTGAATACATCTGGGGAGACCTCCTACTCCTGACGGGATGCTAGGGCATAAAATGCGTTTTGGCACCATCCACCACCTATATTAGTAGATTCCCCCTACTGGGCTCGGCATGCTGGTGGAGCTACTGAACTAGAAGCTGGGCCTTGACCCCTATCATGACCCTGTCTGGCCGCTGGACAATCCCTTAGCATGTGTCCGGGCTTCCCGCACCCAAAGAAAACACCTGTACCCGCCAAACATTGGCCTGTGTATCTCCGACCACATTTGCTACACTCTGGAGGGCTGGTCTCTGCGGGTCAATTAGTCTAGCCTCTCGAGCCTGATGCTCGTCCCTTAGATTGCGCCTGGACCTAGATGGAACACTCATAGAGGAAGGCGCTGGGGATGAGGATCTCTGGTGGGACAACTGATAGTTCCCACTAGGCCTCTGCTGGGAGAATCCGATGCTATCAGTCTTGGCCCTCTTGGCCTCCCTCTTCCGCTCACTCATCTATACCGCCTCCATCTGCTGGGCGTACAAGACTATCCGAGAAAAGTCAATATCCTGAAAAAGCATCATGGTCCAGCAATCCCTAACCAAGTAGTCTGCTATCTTGTGTACAAACCTACTCACACGGGCTCTCTGATATGCCACCATCTCAGGTGCATACTTGGAAACAAGAGTGAACTCTAAGGCATACTCCTAAACTGTCATCTTTCCTTTCTTTAGATTCATAAACTCGGCTGCTTTGATCTCCCTCATCTCACGAAGGAAGAATCGATCTAGAAAAGTGGCATGGAACTCATCCCAACTGATAGGGCCTACTCCAACTTCCCTACTATCCTTCCATTGCTTGAACCAAATGTGCGCGACCCTCCTTCAACTGATATGAGGCCAAATCGACACACTCCTCCATAGTCACCCCCATAATCTAGGCAATCTTCAAAATCTCCTGAATGAACTCATGTGGATACTTTTCCACCTTTGATCAAAGGAACTCGAGAGGGCTCATCCTCAGAAAGTCTCTAACTCTCGCCACCACTGCATTCCCATTTTGAGGGACATGTGCTACTACTTGCTAATTAACCTGGGGGTTCAAGGCCTGAGCTAACATCTGAATGGCCGCCCTTAACTCTACGTGGGAAACCAGCTCGGGTATATGCTCCTCGTGGGCTGGTGGGGCCTGGTGATGCCCGTCTCCATTTCCACCCTTGTGGCCATTTCCATTTTTGTTTCTCCTTCCATTAACTCTGTAGGGAGGCATGATTCTGCAAATGCGTATAGCACGAGCTAGAAGGATAGAGAGACATTTCATCGCATGACTTAGATCATGAAAGAAGGGAACAATTCCTAGATGTCTCGTAGCCTCTTCATCATAAGCTGGCGTGCTTCACATCCATGAAAAAGACTCTACTTAATGCAGCCTTCAGACACCCTAGGACACTTCAAAACCTAATGCTCTGATACCATATTTTTCTTGACCCGAACATAAGCCCAAATTGAGACATTGACAATGAACCCCGAGAGGCTCCAAGTCAACCCATGGCATGAACATACATCTAACTCATTCATAGTTAAGTGGAATATCAACTTAAATACCAAAGCGGAAGTCTAAACAAACATAACATATGATTACATACAAAAGTCTAAAGTTGAATACAACTATTTCTAAAAAGCCCCTAAATTGATGAGTTGATGGGATAAGACCCCAACTAACTCGCTAGAATCTGAAAAACTGAAAGGACATAATACAACTGATAAGAAGGGCCCTCGCAAGATGAGGACTCACCAACTGAAGCTGAGGAAAGCTAACTCCGGGAAATGACTAGCGGCAGGACTGAGCATGGATATCGGATCCTGTATCATGAAATGATACAGCATGGAGTATTCGGTCAGTACATGGAATGTACCGAGTATACAAGGTAAGTAAAACTACTAAGTAAGTAAAATAATTAAACATGTATAATATAAAGCATAATCAAGAAAAGAATATGAGAGTAGGGCTTGCATGCTATTTTCTGGAATTATGATCTTTACATAACTGTATATCATAACTGAATTGAATGACCCAAAGCTGAAAATTGATAATAATAAGTAAAACTGAAAATTGGGTCAAACCTGCTGAAAACATAATATCATGATTGAATTACATGAATAACTGAAATCATGAGGAACAATGGGAGATTCGTCATATAACTGACATTACCATGATAGAGTTCACATGGTCCCGACTATCACACTCAAGTGAAAAGAGCCGTCCAAAGCCTTGCCAGGGATAAGGGTGCTACCATGATATAGATATCAAGTTCAAGGCTCCTTGGGGGCAGGGAAAAGCTCTAAAGGAGGTCCCAAATAATCTGATCATACCTATGTTGTTGCGTAGTTGTAAGGCATAGGGTTGATTGACCCTTAGCCTACTCGATGCTAGACACTACTCCCAAAATATGCATATGCTCTCCATCGTTTTTCATGGATAGGAATCATAGTTTGGAAACTTGAAAAGATAATTTATAATTTAAAATATTGTAAAATCTGCCCATAAATCATAATTAATCATTTAAAACATGCTTAGAACATACCCATGAATAAAACTTAGGAATTCATGCGTTGGGTAAAAACCCCATTGAATCACCAATTAAAACATTATGAATTGAGAGGGAATTGGGCATGGGTGTGGACAATTGCACCTATTCATAGCCTTTCATACCTGAAGAGATCTGATTTTCACACTTCCTTGATTGCCCAAGGAGAATTGGGGAAGAACCTTGAAGAAATAGAATTTGATCCCCTTTCAAACTTCTAAACTTGTATGCATGAATTAGGATAGGCTTAAAATGACTTAACCCCTCTTAAAACATACTATTTCGAGCTTAAAACAACGTAGTTTAGGCATTAGGAACATAGTAATTATGAAAAAGCCCTTAATAAACTCGTAATGAAAAATAGACTGCGAGTCCCAACGAGGGACTAGACGAGTCGTTGTCACTGGCCACGATTCATGGTTAGACTTCATAATGAACACTACCAAAAATCTACTGGAGGTTACCACGAGGGACTTAACGGATTGTTTCTGGTGACGAAGACTCGTGGTCATCTCCCGTTGCCTTCATTACCCAAAATCCTTGATCCCCAATCTCCCTTGACCACAAATGACTTAACGGGTTGTGGTGCTGACCATGACTCGTGGTCAACTCCCATAGTCACTCTAAACATAAAATCTCAATGAAGTCCTAGCCTCTCCCCACGAGTGACTTAACAATTCATCCTATGACCTGGTGCAGAAATTCCTATTTTCTTCATTTCAACTCCCAAGTCTGATCTTAGGGCTTTCGAGGTATAACATTAATTGCTTTCAAAAATCTATGAGTTCCTAGTATGTTTTATGATCATTCTTAATTACTCCATGAGTCTCTATATATGTCTATGATCCTTCTGATAATTCTATGAGCTCCACGAATCCTCTTACGAAAAGTATCAATGTTACAACTATGAATTTTCCCTAAAAGAGAAGTTTCAATGATTTAAAAATTATGATTTTTCCTCTACAAGAGCAGTTTTAGTGACTTGATGAACTATGATTTTTTCTCTAAAAGAGAAGTTTGGTGATTTTTATGAAAAATGATAACGACATGAAGATTTATGAATTTAAAGGTCTTATGACAATGACAATAATAAAGTATAATTATGATATGATGATGACTTATGATGATAAGCTTGGCTGCTTAATTATAATTTCAAGTAAATCACTTTATGAAATAAAAAGGGGAGTAGTATTATTAACCGAGAAGGCTTTGTTCTTGAAACTACGTATGCCAATGTAGGTTATAGATCATTTTCATTGGTTCGGGCGACTCCTTATTAGCCCTTGGTACGGGCTGTTATGGATCCTTGCTGACAAACTATGTTATGATGTCTCATACCCCCGTAAGGTATGCGACTAGTTAGTTGATGGGGCTGAGATCAGACTCCATATTTACATGGTGGGTTATGTTGGTTAAGTTAAGAACCTCCTAAAATGAAGAAATGAATAATGATGATTTGATTTTAGAACAATAGTCAACCTATTAATTTCGTTTTCTTGACTTCGCGGAATCAACGGGCTATATAACGGCTGTAAATACAGCCTCCGGCCGACTGGGCCTATAGCCACCTGTACTATAACATCAGCTAACAAGAATCATATTCATATAGGGAAACCTATGCGGGCCGACAAGGCTACCATGCTATCTAGTTATTTCTAAATCAATATAACAAATGCTGAACAACTACGTGACCGGCAAGGTCACCACTACTAAGTGGATACGGCCCCACACGGCCAACATAAACAACAATACTAAATAGCTAAACATACGCATGGCCCCATACAACCGGCACAACTAACCACAGGGAGATATATACACAATCTGCAAGCCTCTAAGAATACTGATAAGATGGTCGGGACAGGGCCCCGACCTACCCGTACT
>JACEIK010003376.1:0-53313 GCA_018107945.1 Datura stramonium | reverse complement strand
AATGACTATACTCAATCACTCGACCAAGTCTCATGAGCGGTTTCAAACTATCCGTTATCACTAAGTTCCAGATTTAACTATCCTGCGACCACAACTCAAGGTAATACAATGATTATCAAAATCAAGGCTCTATTTTAATTCTCTTTTCCTAATCTCTACCTCTTAGTCCTAATCAAGTAAAAAATTCGGGCATGTCCTAACGTTGCATACCATTAAAAAATGTTTAAGCATGAAGAAAATACAATATAAGTATTTTGTATTGGTTTCAAAATCACTTTGTGAAACCCTAGCTTGTTAATCCATCATGGTTCCCACAACCCTAGCTATGGAGGTTTTAGCCTCTCATAGTTGTAAGGTTGTGAATTGTGGCTCTATTTTAATTCTTTTCCTAATCTCTACCTCTTAGTCCTAATCAAGTAAAAATTCGGCATGTCCTAACGTTGCATACCATTAAAAAATGTTTAAGCATAAGAAAATACAATATAAGTATTTTGTATTGGTTTCAAAATCACTTGTGAAACCCTAGCTTGTTAACTCATCATGGTTCCCACAACCCTAGCTATGGAGGTTTTAGCCTCATAGTTGTATGGTTGTGAATTGTATTCATTATTAAGAACGTAAATCAATACATACAAGAATGAATGAGAAAAACACTTACTTTAATTAATCACCAAAATTTTGAAGAATAAGTAGCAAGAACAAGAAGAATTCAAGAAAAGGTTGATCACAAGTTGAATCAACTCAATTCTCCTAAAATCTCTTCTCCGGTCTTCTTCGAACTTTACTCTTGTCTACCCAAAATAAAACATAAAACGTATTTATATGGACACAAGAATCCTTTCCCTGTGGGGCTAACAAGAGAATTTCCATATCTGGTTCAGCAAATAATGAAATAACCTATGATCCATAGCAAAGATCTCAATGCATCCGTAGCTTCCTTTCTACCTGCATGGTTGGCTTAATTTTACAAGTGTTGAATCCCCGGTACGATTCATACCACCTTCCTACGATCCATACCGAGCTCCCATGATTTGATTCTCGAACATTGAAATTCTTCTCGGTCTAATACGACTGCCATGGTACGACTGCACCTTCTTCCCACCCGCCTTCTTCCGCAGCGGTGAGCCGGGGCCTCTACGCAAATTTAATGGATTTGTCATGAATTCAACACCATGACTCGTACTGGCCTGGTACGACTCGTACATTGCATCTCTTCAGCACTAGCCTTCTGCAACTTTTCACGGTCATCGCGCATGACTCGTAGGACCTTCCTACGGCCCGGTACCGTGGTTTGCAATTTTGAGCATATTTTGCATAATGTGATTTCTTTTGCAATTTTTTGGTCCAACACCCAATTTATCCCCAGAATTCAAAAGAAAAGTTCCTCTTACATCCATAAGAATACCTAAGTTCATGCTATTTTCTTAGTTTTGAGCGCCGTAAAGTGTTGTAAACCCACAACACATCATGTTGTAAAATCAAGAATTAAAACTAACTAGGTTTGTGTTCTGCGGTCTATAACTACTTCTCGGTATACACAAGTGATCAATTCCATTGCTTTACTTGTAGGACTGAGTAACTAGGGTTCATCCAAACGATCGTCCGCCCCTATTGGATGACTATACCAATCACCAGTAAGGCCCCAAGGAGGATTGCAAACTTCACCATTATCAATTCGGCCCAAATTTAACTATCCCGCTACCACAACTGCTAATACAATGATCATCAAGATTAAAATTTTTGTTGTCATTCTCTTCCTTTAATGTCTACCTCTAGGCTCAAGAATGTAAAGAATTTGAGCAAGTTCTAATGTTTTATACCCGTTAAGAAACATTAAAAGTTAGCTTAATATAATACAAATCAAGTGTTTTCATTGATTTTGAATCACTTGTGCGACCCTAACCATAATCCACCACCTGCCTTCCCACAACCCTAGCTATGGAGGTTTTAATTACAGTTGCAAGATTGTGATTCGCAATTGCGATTAAATATATAAATCAATTCTTACAATCATAGATGAGAGAAAACCTTTGTTGATTAAATCTAGAAATTATCAAGAACAATTCACAAGATCAAGAAGAAAATCAAGAAAAGGTTGGATCAGCAAGTTAATCGAACTCAATTCTATGTTCTCTCGTGATTGTCTAACAAAACTAACAATGTATAATGAAATCTGATCTTCTCTAATGAAAATAAACAAACGTATCTATATAGACATAAGAATCCTTTTACTAAGCTAACAGGTAATCTCATATATTCGCCGCCGCTCGGGCCACGACTCACCCTACTACCCATATGTGCTTGTAGGGATCGTGACTGCTATCCGTAGGTCTTTAGTTTGCTGAAATACGACTAAGTGTTGAGCCTTGGGTACGACTTGTACCACTTCCTACGAGCTCTACCTGCTTCTCGTGGTTTGTATCTCGGAGATCAATTTCTCTCAAGTTTTTCAATGAGTGTGTTGGTATGACTCATACCTTGCCTTCACAACTCGTACTTAAATATCCGTACCTCGTAGCCTGCGCCTTTGTGCAATTTCCCTTAACATTTCCACGATTTGGAAGTTATGGCTCATGCCACATCAAGGGTCGTGGCTCGCATCGCGGAGTCGTGGATTGCATCTTTGTCACCCATCATTATGAATATTTTCACGTAGTCTTAGTACGATTTATACCATCAATGTACGAATCGTCATCGAGACTATCATTTTGGATCATTTCTGCTCTTTTAAGCTCTTTTTGCACGATCTTGCTCCAACACCGAAGTTTACCTGAAAACACAACAAAAGTACCTTATATCCATATAAACATAACTAAGTCCATGCTATGTTTTTTAGTTTTGAGCGCGAAAGTGCCGTAACATGTTAACAACACCTCACTTAAGACTTTTGCATGTCCTCGTGCAAAGAAAAGAAAAAACTAAAACACGACGCTCAACTAGAAAATAAAACCAGGATACTACAGCCAACATTTAAACAAACTATGCACTATACATACAACAACTTTTAACCCCTTCTCCATGAACTAGCATTATTATCTAATGTACTAAGCAACCAACCACAAAACATTCTAAACAAGAATCAAGACATGTCATCTACTATCAAATAGGCAATGAAGTCATCATCAATGCTTTTCACATAGACCAATGGCTAAAGCAGACATAATCCATGTACCCTCACAACAAATGAAGTCCTCAACTCACAAAATATAGTATCAAATATTGTATGAGACTAAACAAGTGAGACACTCACCCTCACAAAAAAGTTCCAAATACTATGTATCAAATACCATAGGCTTACCTATTTTCTCTACCGCTCTGGCGATGGTCAAATTAAGATCACTAAAGGACTTGATATGACTTGTAATGTAGGCTTAGGGATGGACATGATATATATATGAGATCTTTTAAGTGACCCTCCCTTCCTTGGCACTACATCCATTGGCTTCACCCTTCACCTATTTCCTCATTTTTTTCATTTCTTATCAGCTTTCCCCTTTCACCTCTTTTTATGTACATTTGTATGGTGTGGTGTATTTTCAACTTTTTCTAACATTTTTTTCTTTTGAAATTTCTTTTTCAAGATTTTCAACTTTTTTTCATCTCCTTATTTTTTCTCTTCCCACCACACCTAATTTTTAACCTTTCTCTTTTCCTTTTCTCGTTCCCATCACTTATGCACCCCTACTCTAGCCACCCTGAACTTAGTCATTTTGCTATGTTGAAGTTCACAATATCCAAGAAAGGACTAGGGCCAAAATAGGTTTATTATAAAGAAATGGGTACTAAGTAATATGTAAATCAAAGAAAAAATGGTCTATTAAAGGCTCAAAATTAGGATCAAGGGAATCATATGATTTTGGTAGGGTTATTTAGGCTAAAAGTGGGCTTCAACCAAAACGGCCTATGATCCTTTTCCAACCAACTATCCTTAACCTATGCAGAGACCAACAAGTTCTAGATCTTCAACACAATAATCAATTAAATACTACACCTCACTCACTCATGGTACATGACTTATACTCATCTTACCTATCTCAAGCGATACATGAATTAACAATACTCCTCATGCTAATTAACTAAATGACATCAAAATATCCATAGAAATCGTGCATGTAGTCATAAATACATAGCTAATGCATCAAATTTTTTTAAATTAGGTCAGCTTTTTCAAAATCAAAACTTGTGCATTTTTATCGATGAGTAATTTTGCTATTTCCTAATTAAATAAAAATCACAAACTAAAAAAATAAAAATCTAAACATGTCGGTTCTACTACATATCATGGCCGAGGGAAAAGAAACATTTACAAGAAAAACCCTGATTTATTCAAAATCCCAAAATCACAAGTACACCCCTTCCTTTTTTTGAAAAATTAAGCTTCATCCCCCAAGCATGAACTATAAGATCATAGGAAAGGGACATACCTGTGGCACTCTAGGTGCTCTTGTCATCTCACGAAGGAGGTACCTCCGCCGTAATCGTGGTGCTAGCTACAGGGTTTGCACTCAATGAAGTATCCACAGTGGGTGCTGCTTTCACTTCGCAGTTTTGGCCACTTCAATGGCCTCATGTCACCGCTCGAATGTGGCTCACCCGGGCGGGTCATGGCCATACTAACAAGATCGGGGCCGAGCCATGGTGGAGCTTCTTGCTCCTCTAGATCGCTTCCCGTAGTTTTGGCATATGTGCATCATGAGTCTACAGCCTTCGTTCTTCCCCGCTTGCGTCTCTTCCCTCTCTTTTTCCTCTCTTCTTCCTCGACTCTCTTCTCTCGGCATCCTCAACAAGTCTTTCTTTCCCTTATCTCCAACAACTACCGTCGACTCCCACAATCCGCCAAGTCAATCCTTTTCAAGCTTTGCATCTAAGTCTCGGAAGAGTGGAGCTTCTACAACTGCCGGTTGTTGTGATGACAACTCGATCATTGACTCCGACTTCATGGAGACTCGCTAGTGTCCGACTGCTCGCCATTCAGACATTAAAGCGCTCTCAAATCCATCCAAGAGAGCATGTATAGCCGAGCCATTGCATCTATTCCGCCTTGACCTATGGCTTTACGCTTCCATCATTGCTTGAATTTTTATTTCAGCCATGGCCAACCTTTCCGGCCAATTACCGGAGGAAGTCCTAGAGTACTAGTATACCCCGATGGAGTCTCGGGTCCTGTGCTAGCCGATGGTGTGGAAGAAGTGTCGGGAGCTGCCTCTAAATGACTCGCATCCGTAGCCTCCGTGTCTCGTCTCTCGCCTCGTATAGTGGGGGCATTTGGACCCATGCACCTGCATCGACCGGCTCTATGGAATAGCCGTGGGAAGTCGCATGACTTAGCTGGTCTATCTCATCCCTGATAAGGCCGATGTCTACTATACCGCCTTCCGACGACGCTCATCAGCGCGTGGAACTCCCGCCTTGTGTATAATCTAAATACAAGACTCGGGAATGGATAGTGGTTCTCAACCCCATCGCCCGATCTCGTATCTCCTCTCGCAATGATCCGCGGATGTTGATCGGGTATCTAGACATGATGTGCCACTAGAGCCGTCGCCTCGCACTCAAGGTGTTGTCATTGACTAATGGTGCTAATCTGTGGTGCATTAGTGTCCAACAAGCTTTCTCTAATGAAGTTGCTTTAGCTCTTCGTAACTTCTTTCCACCAAATACCCATTTTGTTGCCTCTTGTCCTCATCCAAAACACCCGCCAACCACTATAATCGCCTTTGGCGCTCCTTAATGCCTATCCATGAATTTGTTTAAGCACCTCCACTCGGTACTCATACTCCGGCATAGCTCTGGAGATGTAAACTATGGCCCATACAAAACCCGGGAGATGGTGCGCCGTATGCTCGACTCATCGAATTAACCAAGACACTCTCCAATCCTAGATGATCTTTCACTTTCTACCCTCTGGGCCTTCTCCTCCATGGCTGCTGGGCAGTTTGCATAGAACTCGCGGACTATCTCTCGGTGTACCGAGTTGAGCCCTGTCATCCACTCAAAGCCATAGAAGCTAAATATCCGCTTCATCTCCTCAACTTCATTTGGTGAGTTTGTGAGGATCCCTGGCTCTTCCTAAATGCTCCACCTAGGTTTGTTTTTGGCGGTGAGAGATATGTGCTTCTCATAAATTTCTTGTGCCCCTGGCACTCTCCACCGAATTGTGCGGGCCTCCCTAGGCTCCTTCTGCATCATCACTACCACCTCGCCTCTCCATTAGGCCTCCTTAGCTCCTTCATCCGCATTTGAGCGTCTCCCAACTCCCGATTACCTTATCTAGCCCCCTCTCCCTGACCGGGGAACTTGGGATGATAGTGGAGGTAGTGGCAACGGCTTGAGCTTTGCCTTGCTCCTAGTGTCTCTAAGTTCCATCTATATCCGATGTATCGAATTCGATACTCTTCGACCGAACCACTAGGAGTTCCCTACTTTGCCGATTCTCACTCACGTTTCATCAATTAATATCCTCCGAGATGTTGCTTTGATGCTTTGCGCTTCAATATCATTGTTCCCGTAGAGAAGAAAGTCGAATTCCATATTTGAATAAAAAGGGAACAAGAGAAGAATAGTTTCAGATTCCTATCACTGGGGTCGATAAAGACGGGTCGTACCTCGAAGGTACGACTTATTCCAAGACCCAACAATCCTATATACATGTACGGCTCATAAAAAGTACCATTTGTACCATCACGAAGGCCGTACTAGTACCCCGAGCCGTCCCGACAGCTTCCTCACACTATGATTTCTTCTGTATTTTTCCACAACTTCGCGGTACGACCCATAGGTCGATTCCACGAGTCCAGGGAAGGACTCTTCTAGTTAGCCCCTGCCTTACTTTTGGTACGAATGCTCGCATGACTCTTGTAGTGACAAACTACCTACCCGCATCGTGTTTCATGCCACTTCTTCATGACTCTATGTGATTTTTTTGCTCGCCATTAGGGTTCTTTTTGCACAATTTGGGTACTCAGATATCCCCATGTCTAGGCATATCTAATCAATTAAATACTATTCATCCCTCCCCTTCTTAATTACTACTCCGTAACTCAACTTTTGGAAACGCCAATTCACAAGTTTAACCCAACAACAAGATGATGCTTTCACTGCTCATGGTTTGTTAACATCACCGATCATTGTATTTTTTGAAAATTTTCGAGCAACTTCAATACTCACAGGGGTTTTGATAGTGAAAGCTTCAAGCAAGCTAAAATTTTTCGATATTCAATGTGTTACTTACTTATTGCTTCTTCGGGAATGGGTAATCAATGTTTAGGGTTGAGAGGAACTTGGTTTGAGAAAGAAATTGCTCGATTCTTCTATGGTTTGAGTTACGGATGTGTGGGGAGAGAGTGTAGGTCAGGGAGTAGTGGGTTGTTTCCGTGGGAGAAGGGCTCGTTAGGTATGAGATTTAAATAGGTAAGAGGGGCAAAAGCATTTAAAAATCTCGGGGCGAGTCGGGTAATATTGAAGATTTTGACTAGCCACAACTCGTACCACGAGTCATAGGATGTCCCCATGACTCGTCCCTGACTCGTGCTTCAGAAAATTAAGAAACTTACCTGGGGACCTACGAGTAGCATCTTACGACTCATACCGTGAGGGTACCGATCAGACTATGACTCTTAGGTATTCATCTCTTATGATTTGCTAGTTCACCGGCATAGTGAGTACTAAGACCCATATACATGCGTTACGAGCCGAGGACCAACCGTACCCCGAACTTCTCGCTCTAAAGAATCTCTCCGGTTAACCACACCTCCCCTGCTATAGCTCGTACATGGCTATCACGAGTCGTACCGAGATTTGTAGTGATGCTTTTCCAACAGTTTTATGCCACTTGTATTTGTCTTCCCTTCACACTTAAACACATATTAGTTCAATACTTGCTGCTCCCGCAAGCGCTTACTTAACGGCGCGAGTAGCCCCGTTACTGCATCACTAAGCCACCACTTGGGTTGCCTCCCAAGAAGCGCCTCGATTTAATGTCGCTGACATGACGCAAGTCTCTTGACTACTCAAAATTCATCAAGTGACTCATATTCATCCTCTAGTGCCGAGGCTACACCGAATTCCTTCAAGGTTGTTGCATCAACCGATAGATGTTAAATTTGAAATCTTCTTTTGTTTGGCCCAATTTCAATTGGCCCAACACTCCACATCTACTAGAGCCGTCCTGGTTGCAAGGAATGATCTCCCCAAAATGATGTGGGGACTGGAGCAATCAACCTCGCAATCCAAAATCATGAAGTATGATTGGAATATCAATTTGTCTACCTTGACAAGCACATCGAATAGGATCCCCACCGGGTTTTTAATAGTTTGTCGACCATTAGTAGCCATAGTGGTTCGTGGGGGCTCCCAAGCCGATTTCTCGAACACGCTAAGGGCATCAAGTTGATGCTTGCTCATAGATCACAAAGTCTTTTGAAACCCGACATTACCAATGGTGCATGGTATAGTGAGAACCCTGGTCTTCCTTCTTCTGAACTAGACCCTTGTAGCTATGGAACTACGATGTACATTGTTCAATGCTCATAGCTCATGGATCGGCCTCTTATTCACCAAGTCCTTCATAAACTTCACATATCCCGCATTTTGTTCCAATGCTCAAATCCAATGGCATGTCTACGTATAACCGTTTAAACATTGAAAGGAATTTCTGAACTTACCATTTTCTACCTTTGTTCATCCCTTGAGGGAATAAAAGTGTGGTTGACTGACAGATTTGTAGATTTTAGTTGCTCCTTTGTTTAATGTCGGGTTCTTCTTTACCTCTTGGGGCCTCGCATCGCTCACTGCCTCAACACTCTTCTCATTTTCCTCCATTATGCTTTCTTCGCTCCTGCTCAACTACAACCGAAAAGTAATAATCGCGGGTCTTACCACTCCTAATCACGCTATGCAATGGCCATCATTCTTGGGTTTTACGGTGTTGCTAGGTGCAGTGTACCTTGTCTAGTTCATTGATGCTGACAATTTCCTAAGTTGATGTTCGATCTTCTTAATGGCTATGGGCATGAGATTCCACTTTCCTCACCCATACTTGATATGTCACTTTGGATCTCCTTCAATTGATCATCGCGATTCCTTACCTTTTTTCAGCATTTCGCCATCATGTCTCCAACTTAGACCGGCGCCCTCCCCTCTCGTGCATTGGGAGGCACATAAACTCTAGTTCTAGTCATTGCAGATTCATCATTTCTTCTCC
Organism: Datura stramonium; assembly: GCA_018107945.1. NCBI lineage: Eukaryota > Viridiplantae > Streptophyta > Magnoliopsida > Solanales > Solanaceae > Datura > Datura stramonium. Next base: position 44,111 of record JACEIK010003376.1, on the reverse strand, counting down.
ATTCTCCTTCGCGCTCATGACCTTAGCTCCTATCTCTCGAACCCACTTTGCTTGTAGTAGTCTCTCGTATTGGTACCTATTACTGGTTTCTAGAACCCAGCCAATTTTCTGTCCAGCATGCTTGGGCATTGGCTCGAAACCCCACTTGGTCGTCTAGGAAATTTGCCTCTTCCTCGTAATTAGAGTGATCAAATTTCACCATTCATTGAGTTCTACTATACTTACCTTTTGGCTCCTCGCTCCCATGATGTTCTTTAAGCATATCCACGATGTACACATGTGAGCCAACTCTTGGTCGTGTTTTCCTTCCTTCGTTGGCATGCAATCAAACCAACATCATATGTACCGATAGGCCGCATCAGCCTCCCATACCATGACCCGTTCATCTTAGTCACCCTGGCCAAGGATTGTGCAAACTTTGGTCCTAAGTGTGACTCCATCAATGCCTCCCGCCACCGTGTCTCGCCACAACTTTGGTGCCGTTATTCAAAGAACTGTGAAAAAATCTAAACAAATTATCATTTGGGATCTTATGGTTCGTGCACTTTGTTAACTTCTTTTTTGGAACCTAAATCCAAGTTTCATGAAGCGCCTCTTTTTTATTTGTCTGAAATTGTAGATCTCATCTTAGATGCACACATTCTCGGGAGGGAGAAAGAATTTCCAAGAAGGCCTATTTTGAGTTCCCTCCAGCTTGGCTATGGAGTCGTTGGGCAACTCCGATAACCATGTGTCTTCCCGAGCAGAGAGAGAAGGGGAAAGCGCCTCCGAGCCGTATGACATCCTCAAGCACTCGAGAAACCGTACGCCTTGCATATTCCTACTAAATTCATCAAGGGGGAAGCTACGCTATCCGCCGATGACCATTGAACACTTTCATATTTAGCAATTGAACCATGGTGCTCGTGGGATATCGAACTTGGCCCCAGCCAAAAGCAGGCACAATTGCTCCAGCAACTCCAACTTCATGTTCGGGGTCCTCATCATCGAAGAACCGTGGGTCAAGTCTATAACCTCGTGCCCTCCCATGTCGACTCAACATTAACTACTTCTTCTAACATCTTCGTATCCCCGAAGTGTACTTGCTCAGCTTCTTCGGGGCCTATGTGTGCATCTCTTTGTTCTTGGTTTTGCATTCTCGCGTGTCTTTATTCACTTCGGGTTCAACGGGGATCAGGATCACCACTACTCCGAGTGCTTTGCATTCACCGAAGAATGTACTGTGGGTATCAAAAACAAAAGAAAATGTACTATGAAATAACTACCAAAAAGTCAAATAGAAGCAAATAATCTAGCTTAAATCGTATTCCCAATAACAAGCAAGTTAATTTTTGATAACGCCAAAACATACCCCTATCAAGTATGACGTGACGTTGTCATTGGGAGTGAACACAACTAGAGGTTGGGGCCGATCTCATAGGGAATATGGAAGAGCTACACTACTGCCGGTAAGTGAACTTTGTTAGGTAGTTACCCAAAGTGGGGGTTTAAAGAGAATAATAACTAAAAACGATGTTGTAAAATCAAGAATTAAAACTAACTAGGGTTTGTGTTCCCTCAGGTTCATAACTACTTCTGGGTATACACAAGTGATCAATTCCATTGCTTTACTTGTAGGACTGATAGCTAGGGTTTATCCAAATGACTCGGTTTGTCCCTTGGCTGGGATAACTATACTCAATCACCGTGCCGTATCTCATGAGCGATTGCAATTAACCGCTATCAATTCGCTCCAAATTTAACTATCCTGCGACCACACCAAGGTTAATACAATGATCATCAAGATCAAGGCTTTGTTGTAATTCTCTTTTCCTAACCTCTACCTCTCTAGACTCAAACAAGTAAAGAATTCGGGCAAGTTCTAACATTGTACACCATTAAGAAACATTAAATCATGAAGAGAATACAATACAAGTGTTTTGTATTGATTTTGAATCACTTGTGCAACCCAACTTATTTGTCTACTACAGTTCCCCACAACCCTAGCTATGAAGGATTTAGCCTCTCGTAGTTGCAAGGTTGTGATTCATATCTGCGATTAAATACATAAATCAATACTTACAATCGTATATGAGAGAAAAAATTCATTGATTAAATCTAGAAATTATCAAGAATAATTCACAAGATCAAGAAGAAAATCAAGAAAATGTTGATCACAAGTTAATCAACTCAATTCTATGTTCTCTCGTGATTGTCTAACAAAAACTAACAATATCTAATGAAATTTGATCTTCTCTAATGAAAATAAAACATAAAATGTATTTATATAGACATAAGAATCCTTTCCTAAGCTAACAGTGGTAAACTTCCATATCCGCTGCCGCCGAGCCACGACCAATCCTACGACCCATAGCAAAGGCTTGTACGGTCGTATTCGTTTCCGCTCGCTTACTTTGTCAATCCGACTAAGTGTTGAGCCTTGGTATGACTCATACCAACTTCCTACGAGTCGTACCTTGCTTCCGTAGTTTGAATCTAGAGACTAATTTCTCTCAAGTTTGTCATGAGTAAAAGTTGGCACGACTAGTACCTTGCCTTCATTAATCGTACTTAGCTGGTCCGTGACTCCCCGAGTCGGCCTTTGTGCAATTTCTCTAAACATTTCCAATGACTTGAAGTTACGTATCGTATTCATGATCATATGACTCAGACCGAGTCGTGGATTTCATCTTGTCGCTCATCATTCTGAATATTTTCACGAGTCTTATTACGATTCATACCAACAATGTACAACTCATACCGAGACTATCATTTTGGCTCATTTTCCGCTCTTTAAGCTACTTTTGCACGATCTTACGCCAAGCCAATACCTAAGTTTACCTGTGAAAACACAAGAAAAGTACCTCATATCCATATAGACATACCTAAGTCCATGCTATTTTCTTTAGTTTTGAGCATTGAAAGTGTCAGAAATTCACAAGACATCACTCGCATAAAGGCGTGCCTAAAGGAGGCATCACTTGTTCCGAATGAAAGGGAACGAATTAATAGCTACCCATCCAAATACTGGATGGAAAGTTTGCATGGATTACCGTAAGTTAAACTCGACAAAGAAGGACTATTTCCGCTTCATTTATTGACCAAATATTACACACTGCCTCTAAAGAGTACTATTATTTCTTGGACGGATAATTTAATACAATCAAATCTCAATCGTGACTAAAGATTAATAAAAACTACATTTACATGTCCCTATGGCACTTTCGCATTCAAGAGAATGCCTTTTATTCTTTGCAATGCCCCGGCCACGTTCCATAGATGCATGATGTCCATCTTTTTCGACATGGTGGAAGATACTATGGAAGTCTTCATAAATGACTTTTCAGCTTATGGGGAACTCATTTTGATGACTCCGCTGACACATTTAGACGAGGTATTAAAGAGATGTACCGAGACGAATTCTAGGTCCTTAATTGGGAAAATTTCATTTCATGGTCAAAGAAGGGATTGTGTTGGGACACAAAATTTCTAAAAAGGGATTGAGGTGATCAAGACAAAGTGGATGCTATGCTAATTTACTCACCGTGTACCGTGGAAGGTGTTAGGAGTTTCCCTTGACATGCGGGTTTCTATCACGTTCATTAAAGATTTCTCTAAGTGATAGCTCATCCCCTCATTTCGCCGTTGGAGAAAGAGGCAAAGTTTAATTTTGATGAAGATTGTTTGAAGGCTTTTGTGGAGTTGACGGAAAGGTTGATTTCTTCTCCAATCATTGTAGTACCTGATTGGTCAAAACCCTTTGAGCTCATGGCGTAAAAGTGGGGTGGCATTAGAGTGGTCCTTGGTCAGCAAAGAGACAAGATCTTTCACCGATCTACTATGCTAGTAGTTCGAACAATGCACAAGCAACTACACAATAACAAAACAAAGCATACGTTGTGTTTGCATTTGGAAAATCTCGGCATACAGAACTAAAGTGGTGGTGCACACAGTAATTCTTCATGCAAGACTTAGGTATCTAATAGCCAAGAAAGATTCAAAACCAAGATTGATCGGGGTGGGCTTTTTTGTTTCTGTGAATTGCTTGAGGTGAAGGACCGTGAAGTGATGTGAGAATCAAGTGGCTGACCATCTATAGCGCTTGTGGAGACAAAACGGGAAGCTAGGAACACAAGAAGATATCAATGATGTCTTTTCGAATGAGTGAATCTTTTAGTCGCAACTCACTTCCATCTAACACCGTGGTTTGCTGATTTTTCTAATTAATTGGCCACACATTGTACCAAGGCTTAAACTTTCAAAGAAATAAGAAATTCATGCATGATGTCCAAAATTCTTTGGGATGAACCTTAACTTTTCGAAGTTTTGGCAAAGGGTTAATATGGCGGTGTGTTCCAAGTAGAGATAGTCCTAATTCCTAGAGGCTTGTCACTCTTTCCCTGTTAGAGGTCATTATGGGAGTGTGCGAACAACAGCTAAGGTGTTACAATGGGGTTTTATTGGCCTACATTACATCAAGATGCCCATGACTTTGTGAAGCAATGTGATCGGCGAGGACTGGAGTATTTCAAGGCAAAGATGAATCCTCACTAACACCAACCTTAAAGGTTGAGTTGTTCGATGCATTTGGGATTGACTTCACGGGCCCTTTGTTAGTTCTTATGGGGAACACATTTTTGTGGCGGCAGTTATGTCTCCAAATGGGTGGAAGTTGTTGAACTACCAAACAATGAAGGGAGGAGTGTAACAACCTTTTTAAAGAAACATATCTTCTCACAGTTTGCACTCCTGCAGCCATAATTAGTGATGGAGGCTCTTATTTTTGAAACCGAGTGTTCAACACATTACTAGCTATATACAAAGGTGAAGCATATGGCCACCCCTTATCACCCGCAAACCAAAGGACAAATGGAAGTTTCAAATCGGGAAATAAAATCCACTTGACTAAAACAATCAATGTGAACTGGACCGATATGGTAAATTGATGATGCATTGTGGGCAATCGCATCGCATTTAAAACATTGATTGGAATTCCCTCCTTATTGGCTGGTATTTGGCAAATGATGTCACCTCCCTGCTGATCTAGAACACAAAGCTTTGTGGGCATTAAAAAGTTTAAACCCGAAATAGGGAAGAGCCGTCAAGGTTGAACTCTAGAATTCTATACGAGATGGATGAATTCAAAATGAAGGCATGTGAGAATGCGCCTATTTACAAAGCCATAATGAAATACTATCATGACCAAAAACTATGGCAGCGTAGTTTTGTTCCAAGGGATTAGGTTTGCTGCTCAATTCACAACTAACACGTTATTCCCCAAAACTAAAGTCTAAATGGCCAAGGCATTTTAAGGTATTCCCAAGTTTACGAACGAGTCATCGAACCTATGGTGAGAATGGGAGCAATCAAAGTAAATGTCCAACGGGCTAAGATATTTGGGGGTGTTGGAAGAAGTTGGCCGAATAGAGGTTGTATAGCTAGATGAATCGTGAGGTCTTGAGGGAACTTTCGCTGTGCCACGACGTTAAATAAGGAACTCTTGGGAGGCAACCCAAGCATCTTTCATTTTTCGATTCTTGTTATATTTTTTGTTGTTTTTGATTTTTTAGGATTGGATGGTTCACTTCAGGAAGAGCATGAGCACGATAGACCGACACCGCAATCAACAAAATGCAAAGCTAGGCGCCGAATTGCCCAATGCATTGAAGGATTCAAGGAAAAGAAGCGACCTAAACCATGAAATGCTAATGATACTTTGAAGAGTCGCCAACCGACCCTATCATGAAAACTCAAGTTTTCAAGGAGAATCGGTGGCTATCTACGGCACCATATCAAAGCATGGACTCGCTGGTTTCTCACCGCTATCAACTGCATACTCCGATAAGAACGGATCGCATCAACTTTCACTCAAGAAATTCCTCGATGTTTCTATTCTACCGTGCTATCACGAGTCATTTGCGACTAGGAGAAAATGCAACTTCCACCGCCGATGTCTGCTGGCACCTCGAGCATATCACAATCCTACCTAATTTCTTCTTTTTACCTTGTTCTTGAGTTACAGATAATGGCATATTACTAACCTTCATTTGAAGCATGATGTTCATTTCCGCACTCTCATACAGTCAACCACGTTGCACACCATCAACACACAAGTTCGCCGGGATGGAAGGAATGGAGGAGGATTATAGTAAGCCAAGGAGTATTTGATGCAGAATCTTTCAAGATTGCGTGCCTAGATATCTACTATCGACACGCGCTATTACTATTCACCATAAAAAAGTTGACCATATTTTCCGGGACCGGTATGGGAATCTATGCATTATATAGAGCAAGGCAACAACCGAAGCATAAGGGCCGGACCGGCATTCCCGCCCTAACATCGGTATGGTGCGAGTACAAGAAGTTCCCTCAGAATCGTGGCTAATCAATTCACTTTATTGGAATGAGTCGATCCAATCACACCAAATATTCCGCAAGAAAGTGGAGGACAAGCAAATCAATTCCAAATGGGTAGCCAACTTGATTGCAAAAGTTCGATCACAATGTCTATCCCAGGGGCCTCATTCATCGGCGTGATTTAAAATTCGAGCCCGCATGTTGGTTAGATTTGGCTCAGGCAAGGCTGATGTTACACCCTCATAAGTTTCTTTTAGCACTTAGCTGGTCTATTCGCATGTTGGCCGAGAGTTTTAATGACATACGTATGAAAAGGGCCTGGGAGGCCGAACGATTGCCAAGTCAGATTTTCGTAAGAGAAGGCAATCCGCGCCGCCTGCAGGGGCAACATGGCACGGAGGCACCTCCTTCACATGGCCAACATGGCATCGGTGCCAAATTGGCGAGATGGCTGGGCCGTGCCACGTTGCTATGCAACTCGCTTCAAGTATTTAAAGGCCTTACTCTTCAACTTTAAGTTATTTTCATATTCAACATGACCGTAAATAGGGAGAGAACGAGGGTTCCTATAGATTTCCATCCGAGTACGCCATTAAATGTTATCTCCAAAGTCAAATTAACTTCGGTATCAAAGTATAAGGTTGCAGTGGAGCATTTACCGAGGTTACTGTGGAAAATCGCCACAAGCATCACCCGCCGAGTCAAAGTTATTGGAATTGCTCCAAACTAGTGTTAATACACTCCGTGTGCTTAAAGTAAGTACTTCTCCTTCTAATTTTGAGAAATTATGAGTTTTCGATCGTTCTTCGATAAATTGAAGAATATGATATATATCAAGTATCATTTTCTTCCAAAGATAGTAATGAAGTTAGTTCTATTCTTTCATGAATATGATTACAAGCTTGGGGGAGAACACTAACATTAGCCGAACTCGCCAATTAATCGGTAACCAAGAATGAGGTATGTGCGCTTCTTTCAAATAGTTGTCTCAAAGATAGTAAAACTGTATATTCCACTGAGTATTTTAAATAGTATAAGATACTCAAAAGATGAAATTTAGTAAAGAACGTCAAAAATATTATATCGTGTTTACTATGAAACTTAGTAAAATAGCATAAGTCCCAAAGCAGACATTATTTCGTAAATATTATATCATGCTTTAGTATGAGATTCGAAGTATAGCATGTCAAAGATTATATTATTATCGATTCAAGATGTATTATATGCAGTGATTGCTATCATTGAGACTTGGATTGCATTGTTTTGGTCGGGATTACCTAGCTCCGTGACCGCCCGTGGTTAATAATATTTGCATCAGTCTGGCTAGAGGAGAAGATACGCTACTTCCTATGGAGTGGCATGCCGCTCGTTAGGGACGGCGATGGGATGCCAGCTTCATATTTTTCCGCGTGGTTGGCCTTTATACACCCCTTCGCCCAGCTGCTCCTCAGGGTGTTGATTCTGTGGAGTCCTTCGACTCGTGAACGCTTATAGTCGTGGGCCCAAATACCTGCCGTATAACTGTGTGGATCGGCTGGAAGGTTCATATAGTTACTAGGTGATGTGGTAGCACTGGTAGGGCAATGATTATGATGATTGTACCTTCGCTTATGGGGCCAAAGTAAGCCTCTATGCTGTGTTATGTTGCGTCATGTTATTTTAGTTATGGTTAGATAGATAGTAGGATGCCACATTGCCAGGTACGACTCGTACTCTTTCAAAATAGTTAAGGTTAGTCCGGAACCCACTATTCCACTCGCCATTTGTCTTTCATTTCTCCAAGCATTATCGCCTTACTATTTACTTTCGCTATTTTCATGGTTGCGGTATACTCAAGAGATCAAAGTGGTACCGACGCCCGCGGGGTGCCGCATTACTTTCCCGTGTGTACTGCGTACGAGGAGCAACATCCCTTAGAAGTTCCAAACATACTGTAGCCTTCAAATTTTCATCCTGGAGATTGAAAGATGTGAGGTTTGCACTCCTTTGATTGTACAAGATGGTCAGCCCCGTCCCGACCATCTTATTATTCTTAAGGGCTTCGTGCATTGTATTATTTCCCGTGGTTAGATGTATCGATCAAGGGGCCATATAAGTGTTTCGTATTGTATGTGATGGTCAAAGGTGGGGCCTTGTTCGCCAGTTAGTTGGTGACTTGTTTGTCACAGATCGCTTAGTGCGATTTCATTTTTCGGGAGTATAACTAGACAAAGATGGTGTCCTTATTCACCAAGATAGGATCCTTTTGTAGTTGGTTGTTCTCGTTAGTTGTTTATACTCCTTATGTGTGGCTTTAGGCCTTGTTTGGCCGAAGAACGGGTTACACCAAGTATAGCCCATCATTTTCTTGAATCCGTAGAGTTAGAGCGCCCGCACTGTATGCTTAGGCTCGCCTAGTCCAAAAGAGTCCGTATCCTAGTAGGGCACCAGCGCCATGCCTCCTAAGGTGGAGCGTGACAAACTTGGTATCGTAGCAAAGTCATATCCTTGTGAGTCCGCAAGCCGTGCTAAGTAGAGTCTCTTCTATGGGTATGTTGTGCACCACATACCGTAGACCTGGGAGTAATGCAAGGCATGATTTGATGGTTACTCTTTCTTCTTATTCAATGTATAGAGATACAAGATAGGGCTTCAGTCCCTAAAGCTTACTATACTCTTTTAGCCGCGTATAAAATGTCGATCAGCCGATATCCTAATACAGTGTATGATTGATACAAGAATAGAGATGTACCATCATGATGCTCGCCTCGATTAGAATCACCGATTCAGGCGACATGCAGGCATCATTCCCACCTTCCTGTGCTAGCCTCCATCACATCGTGAGCCGTTTGGGACGCATAATTCACCTCCGACAGATCCTATACCTATACTATCTGATCAGGAGGTTCGAAGTGCAGTAGTCATGTTAGCATAAATGGCTGTCGCCAAACAAGTTAGTCGATACCATCTACAGCCAGAATCAATGAGGGGCTCGGTAGTTTGAGGGTTCGAGAATTCCCGACATTAAGTCCCCCGCAGTTTACAAGGACGTGTATCGCATGCAGGATCCCCAGGTTGATTAGATGCAACAGGATTTTTAGGGTAATTCATGCTACAATCATAAAGTCATTTGAATTGGTGGGTATTCGCCACGGACATCGATGTACCGGGGTTTGAGAGGTCGGGAGAGGTCCCGAGGGAGCAGATGTGTTTCATCCGACTCCGGACTACTCTTCTCGTAGGCTTTTCGGATCATTATCTACCACGGGAGATCTGCCAGCCCTGCTATAAGTTTACACTGGAGTAAGGGGAAATGAGTGTTCAAGAATACGCCATGCTTTGATTCGTTGGCCCGATATGCGCAGCCTTGGATACCATGCCATCCAAAGTACACCGCTTCATTATTGGTCTAAATCCGTAATATGCTAGACTTATATTACTATTACTCCGTGAGAGGACATGGATATGCCCAAGTATAGTATTTGCTCAAAATATTGAGGGCACGATGGGCCAAGAACGGGAGATCAGAGAACCGCCAGAACAGCCACTACAGAGACAAAGTGCATGATTTTCGTGGGGAGGACCTAGCCATGTTATCGAAGGCTTCAGACCCCCGCCCATCACGCCAAAGTAGCGCGTGTCCACCTGTGGTTGAATGATCTTTGTAGATTTGTGTTATGATAATTTAGACAATGATTATCGAATTAGCCTAAAACAACAGAATGGAGTGGGTTGAGTTTCAAAACCCTTGAATCGAAGAAGTAGCTTATTGATTGATTTCTTAATGTCTTATTTCTAAACTTTGAACCTTCGGAGGCAGGCTGGAGAAAAGGCAAAGCCTATGCGAGTAGCCGCATGTTCCAATTTCTACGATCTAGACAGGTTATGGCTTACTCCTGTGTTAGACTATAATTAGTGAATCGTATACGTGATGTGCCAATTGATGTACAATCGATGAGGGTAGAGGATCATAAAATATAATGACTTTATGAAATACTTTTAGCGACATAACTATAAAAGTGGAGGATTAATCCTAACTACGAGAACACGTGGATAAGTGAAACTCAATGATGATGAATAATAGCTGGCACTCTTAATATGATGTTCTCGACAAGTACTCTTGATTGGATATTCTTGATAATGTTTTCTTGATGTTATGATCTTGGTAGTGGAGGCTGAGGATATTTCGATAGCAAAGATACATGTGATTTTAATTATTTTTGTGGCATATTTTTGATGGTGTATTTGATAGTATAAATTATGAATATATCTTTGTGCATGTGTTGTATAAAAGGATAGGAACAAGAACGGTTATGAATAAACCCAATGGGGTTATGTGAACTTGTTGGTGCTCTTTCATATGCCATGAATGAGAAGGTAAATCGGTGATGTAAATTAACTAAATTAGAATGAGTCTCGAGGTAAGGAAACAAGTAATGTAAGAATTCGTAGCTAACTGTGCTGAGTGATTCAAGACTCAATTTTTATCTAATTAATCTTATGTGTTGATAAATTGGTTTGAAAAAACTAGAAATACTAATGGGCAAAGGTTGACTCGAATAGACTCGGGGCTTTTAAGATGGAAAGTCACGACTATAGGAAAGCAATAAGGTTCAAAGAACCCGAATGAATGATGGGTCCCTAGGTAATAAGAGGGCTGACAAATTTAGCCTGGAGAATTGTAAATGATATCTTTGCTATGGCTTGGTTAGAATTCTGGATTGGAAGTGGGACTAATGCGGTGTTTAATAATTGATAACTACATTAATAAGTTAATCAGATAGAAGAATCAATAGAAATTAGATAACTGTAAATGTGGTGAGTTGTGGGTATAGCTACTTAGTTCTTCGTACCTTGATGTAGACTAATATTGATATCTTATATGATTGTAGATGAGGTTTGAGAAGCTCAATGCGAAAATTTTCATGGTGAGAGTTAAGAGAAATTGAGATAAATAATGTGTGCTTATGTGGTGTCATATGTGTTGACCAAATGAAATACTTGATGAACTGTGCTAATGATTGTTGATTTATATACCTTTTGAGTGGTCACTTGAGTTGACTAAGTGGATTTGCATGATAAATATGTTGCTTGTTGTGATTCATTACTTCTTTCTAAATGGTCACATGAGTTGAAGAAGTATAATGTATGAAACGCTATGTTGAGGATCTATGGTTGCTAATGGGTTTGCCGAGTTGCTTCACGCGTTGACTAGTTGATATCATATTGCTTATGTTGATGAGTGAGGGATAATAGATTCTTATCCTACGGTGAACATGAATGAGATTGTTGGTATACCTTACCCCGAGATGAGAGGCCATGTCTCGAGGTGAGAATTCGACGAGCAGAGTTTTATGCAAGGAATACTTGATATGAGTTGCTCATGCTCGAGGTGAGCATCTGGACAAGCGTATGAATAGTTACACAGATGTGTGTGACTAAATGTTCGTACGATCAAAAATAGATATGAGTACACAAATGTGTATGATTTATATTGGTTGGATGTATAATACATGAATTTCCTAGAGTCCCCGCAGTCATGGACTGGAAGAGCAAAAATAGCACTCTGCATATGTGTACAATGATGTGACGGAGGTATGCATGTCTGACATTACTAGTGGTATGATGGTGATAGAGATCACATAGGTATGTCATGATATACATATGGTTGTGAGATAGAGATCAAGATGTATGTTTGATATACATACTGGCCGGTGAGAGCTGTAGATTAGCATGTGTATGTTTGATATACATACGACTGTGTGATAGAATTTAGTGACATGTATGACATCGATATAGGTGTGATATTTGATAATATGATGATGAAGGGTTTATTTACCGTGTTTAGTGTGCATGTGGGACGTCGCATAATTGTGTCTACTTTATAAGTCTTGGTGTTTGATTAATATGATTGTGTATGAGTTAATATTTGTGTGTGTGCAATCGCGGTAAACGTGATTTATGTATTGCTGTTAGGCTACTCCTGACTTTGAGAATGTTTCATAAAAAGGGGATAAGTTGAATGGTTGTGGAAATGAAAAGTGGTGAAGTGTATATTTTATTGGAGTGTAGATTGTTGTAGTTTTGTGTGATGCTACCTTATGAATGATGAAGTGTTGAAAATGAAGGTTGCTCTGAGAAGTCGAAAGTTACTTCCTCGGGAGTAGCATTTCATCATAATGTAGATCGCTGATAAACGCTGTTGCCATTGTAACGAGGCCTAAATAGTGTGTGCCAGCCCTTGCGGCTAAGATGGACAGAGAAATATGGTTGCATGGTTAAATAATCATTCCAATAAAGATTAAATAAATTGTCTCGTAAATTGCTGAGTTGTTTAAATCAATAATTGATTGCATATTAATTTTATGTTATTGCGTGAACTAACTATAGTCGGCCGATGATCCCTACTAGTACGTGTGGTGTACTGATATTACTCTTTGCTACACCTTTTGGGTGTAGGTTATGGCAGGTTTGAAGTTTCATGATGGACATGGCATATTCAACATTAGCTTCGCACTTTTCGCAGCGAACTCGTGTCTTTTATTTGCCTGCATTAGGTTTAGAGCTCTTGTACCTATCTAGACTTGATCTTTGGGAGAGCTTCATTTTTTTGAGGATTTTTAATGGTGTAATTCAGTGGGTTGTTTACGAAAACTTATGAAATAAAGATATTAATTAAATGAAATTTTTTGCATGTTATTGTAATACCTCTAAGTGCCTAAGATTAGTCCTGGGATTTTAAAATGGAGTTGGTCAAATCGAGAAATATTTTCATTAACGGGATTTACCCAATGGATCGTTGGTCCAACCAACGACCCATGGAAGTTGTGGTCTAGTCTCAAAGGGTAACAATGGGTGAAGTAATGACTCATTTTTTTATACAATGAGTCATTTCTATGAGTCGTGGTGAGAACTGCATTTCAGCATTAGCCTGGGCAACGGGTCATCCAACAACCCGTCGTGAGAAGTAATGGGTCGTGGTCACGAGTCGTGTGGGATGGGATAGCTATATTTTCCACTCTACCTAACGGAAGGCAACCAATGAATGAGTTGGCGGATGTAACGAGTCATGATGAGGTCATTGGAAGATCGTGAGCAAGACTCGGGAAGGAGGAAGCAACATGATATAATGATCCGTGGTATGAAAGGACGACTCGTCCCGGTCAAGTGGTGGGGACGGTAATCTGAGATCGGGGAATTTTGACAAGCCTTGACACCCACTGCTATTCGTCCATTAATTCGCGTATAGATTTTTCAGTGGTTTTTCATTAAGGGCATATCTTTCGTCATTCCTAAGTCCTATGGTCCTAAACTACGCCGTTTAAGGCCTCGAAAACTGTTTATTGAGGGTAAAACGCATCCTTGGCTTATTCATTCTCATGCATTCAAAGTTAAAGGATTGAAGAGGTGATCAAGCTTGTATTCAAGGTTTCTTCATTAACTTCTCTTTCGGGGCTTTCAAGAATTGGTGAGATTTGATTTTCCTGTGTATGTGGGGTTATGAATGGGTGAATCCTTTCATACCCATGTCCGAATTCAATTTATGGAAATTCCTATCTAAAATCAATGGGGGTTTTACCCAATGCATGAAAATTCGATTTCTCTACATGGGCTTGATATAATCGAGTTACTATTATTCAATTACGAATTACAGGCAAGTTTTGTGTTGTTTTTCATTAAAAATTATATTTCAAGTTTTATAAATCAAATTGCCTATTTATGAAAAGTCTATGAAAGTAGAAGTTAAGGATGAATGTCTGGCATTATGAATTATTAATGATGAAAATACGCTTTCAAGTTACCCATGTTTATAAGTATATTTTCGAATGAATTGAGTATTTTCAAGCATGTTAAAGTATTGGGAAATGCCCAAATAAACAAGAATGATTTACTATTTATGGAATGGATCTCATGATTTATTGATTTATGATGTTGGCCGAGTAAAGGGCCTTTGATTCTTGGCTAATCATATTTTAATGGGGTTCATTCAATGATAAATGCTTATTTATCCAAGGAATCTTAACTAATGATACATATTATTGATTTATATATGATCCTAATGTGTATGTTTTGGGAGCCGTGTCTAGCACTGAGCATCCCGACATTCAAAGGACTACGCTTGTCTCATAACCACGCGCTGTCGCGGGTTTATAATGATATTACAATAATAATGACTCTACTTTCGTGATATCACATAATGCATGTCCCTCGCTTGGCAAGCTAGGGCGACTCTGCCCACTGGAGTAAGATAGTTGGGGCATAATGTAAGGCTCGCCATGATGGTGTTCTATGAAGAGTCCTCCCATTGTTCTCATGTTCTATGCATTGTTATGTTTCTGTTATTTGCCTGGAGTGAAGTTTTTAATAAAGTTTCTCTATGATCTATGATAATGAATGATTTATGAATGATTTGAAAACCTTAAGCCTTATGTTATCTTATGATATTTATGATACGAGCATGATGTCCTTCTCTTATGATCATTTATGAGCTTTTATGTATTTTTTAAATACCCATTTTACTTACCTTGCATACTGCACATTCAACGTATCGACTGCATACTTCTATGATGTATCATTTTATGATATAGGCTCTGATCTTCTGTGATCCAAGATCGTTGCCATTAGCTTTTCATGAAGTTTAGCATCCAAACCTTTGTGGTAAGTCCTCATTCTCCGAGGGACCACTTGATTCATACATTGATGTTTCTTTAGTTTCAACTTTGCCGGTTGGTTGGGGATGCTATTACGTTAGAGGCTTTCTTAAACTATATATAGTACTCCGTGTTATGTATTTAGTCTATATCTTTATCATGCTATACTATGTCATGTTAATGCTTCCGATATGTTGATATGTTAAGTATTATGTTTTAAATATATGAATTTAGATGAATGTTCATGCCATGGTCGATTTGGAGTTTCAGACTCTTATCCCGTGTTACAATCTAGGTTTACATTCGAGTTGTGATGCTTATTTTTAGAAAAAGGTGTTCTCCGCTGAAATCGAATCGAGGTGCTCGCATAGCCCACCTATTTGGAGTCTTGACATTGTAAAACTTCAATAGTTGATTTGAACCGATGAAGGTGGAATTATTGGGTCTAAACTCACTTATGTAGCTTGGCTTGAGAATGGGAATCTTATTGTGAGTCGAAGCCAAAACAACTCAAAGTCAATGTAAGTCTTATACCGACATGAGATGTTGCCAGCTGAAATTTATCGTAGTGATTGAGTGTTTTTAAAAGTTTCACTTATAAAAGGTGTGATGTATTTTGGTAGGAAAGTCAAGCTTAGTCCTTGATTCATTAGACCCTATGAAATTTTAAGAATAATAGAAGGTGGGTTTATGATAAATTTGGTTGGAGATGTCTATGATGCATCTTGTCCGTCATGTGTCTATGTTGAGGTTGTATAGACCTCAATTCTTCATATCAGACTTTTAAGGAAATAGAAGTGAATGAAGGGTTGTCTTATGAAGAATAACTTGTGAAAATCTTACATCATCAAGTTAGAAGGTTAAGAACAAAATATGTCGTTTTGGTTAATGTCTTGTGGTACAATCATAATTTCGAGGAAGCGACTTGGGAGACATAGGAGGACACGAAGAATAATATCCTCACTTATTTCATGTTTCATGAATGTGTTGAACCTTTTTATGATATTTTAGAAATTTTAGCTAAAAATATGAGATTCTTCATTATTGTGTTGGAACTTGCTTAATTTGATTTTAGGAGTCCAAGTGTGAGGACCATATTATTAATATTTAGCCGAGTTTAAATACTAGGATTGGATTTATTTATAAAAAACTCCAAGAAAATTTTTACAAATCTTGGGAGATAGTCAAATTATAAACTATCCACATTCGAGGATGAATGTTCCTAATGGAGATATAACACCATAAAATTCGAATTAGATTTGACTCAGAAAATTTTATGTGACTTTATCTCGAGAAATGATAAATCACATATGAATATATATAAAATATTAAAAACAAAGAAATTAACATATGTTTTTGACCATTTAACTCTATATAAAAATGTGTAAAAATTATAAAATACCAAGCCAAAGATGAATCGTGTCAAGATACTATGGACATACAAGAAATACATTTGACAAAAGGATCACATGTCCAATTGTATGTGAGGTTAAGCTTAGAAATTTTTTAAGTTTATGGAGTTGATATGCGTAACAACATACAGGATCGCGTATTGGACACACGGCCCATGTCGGGCCATATGTGGGGTCTTGAGACTTGGGAGTTTTGATATTTTTGAGCTCAACATAAGAAGGCCACATAAAACTCTATAAATGGACATGTGTTGTATATTTAATCATAGTCAAAGTCCAAAAAGTTGAAATTTAGAGGTCTTTAGTTATTGAAATATTTAGACCACATACCGATCCTATGTGGTACATACAGGTTGTATGTCGATCGTATGTGAAGATTCAGAGAGTTGAATTTTAGACCTCCAAAGGATTGATTTTACTATGACAATATACTATCGATATGTGGATTATATGGATTGTATATTAATTGTACATGGATTCAAGGACTTTTAAAAGTTGTACATTGTTTGGGATATCACAAATGGACCAACATATTATCGTATATCTCCATATGCAGAGTGTATGTGGTGGTCGTATGTGGACTTTTGACATAAAGCTATAAATATAAGTTTAGTTTGGAGATTTTGGTCTCCAATTTTTATTTTGCCAAATTTTGAGAGGGAAAACACAATAAGGCTTCCTATAATCATTCAAGATGATTAAGGTGAGTTCTTACTCAATCTCCATAGTTATTATATTAAGTTAACAAGTATTAACATGCAAACCGTCATTATAATCCATGATTCAAATATCCAATCAAGAGTATCGAAGAGGAGTTTTTGGGGATTATTGGAGAATTAATAACAACCTATTTACAAAAACTAAGGGGATATTTAGGGTTTGTATAGCCTATTGAAAGGCGTGACAAATGTTGGGTGATTCTCATATTTACTATGAACGTGAAATTTACACTAGAACCCTAGTTTTTCATTAAGGGTTGGAATAAATGAAAATTGATAAAAGTTCTAAATTATATTATAAAAATTAATTTTTGAAATATCGTATATAGTTTTGGGTCATGTTTAGAGGATTTTTTAGCAAATTTTTGGTATGTCTCTTTATTTTAACATACTTTTTGACTTCAAATTTAAATAGGGCTTTGCGCAGGCAAAAGAAATACATATAGATCCTTCATAATTTTATTTTTATACTATAATATATGCATAAAAATATATTTTCCCTATGGACGAGATTATTAAACTAGCATTTAAAGTACTAACCTTTAACATGTTTTTTGCTCTATGAACGCGCCATTGATTTGAAACATGATTTAAATAATTGAACATGGTTTTTAACTTCTTTCATGAATTTGAAATACCTCTACTAATGAGATAATAATTTTGAAATATTTTTAGCTAAATATACGCTATCATTATTATTTGTGTTTGAACTTGGATGGGAAAGTTATGTTATTACGTAAAAATGAAATCCAATTTTATGCCAACGAAACACTTTGGAGAAGATGTAGCACTTAAAGGATGATTGACCATCGTGATTTGAAATCCTAGGCTAACACTTTTGAGTAATGGGAATCTTTAACGGCTCTTCTATATTTGATTTTTCCCTAAACTGCATATGTGTTTTACTTCTCGGGTTTTTCCTACGGCATGAATAATTTGGTTTGCCCTCTATTGGCATGATAATGAGATTGTACTAGTTTTTTCCTTGAATGAAGGACTTGAATTTTTGAACATAATGACTTGAAATTGACTTTATTGAGTTTCATGACTAACTCCATCATTGATTTTGAACCTTTCACTGGGAGCATTTCTTTAATTATTATGATTATTGTTATTATTATTTTATTTTATAAATCAAACTCATGCATCAAAACGCTTCATACTGAAAGATTCAAAGACTGGAAACATACCATTGTTGTTTTTATGGTATGATAGGTATCCGAGAGAAGCTGGTTCCAGAGGTTCAAGACCCTTAGGAGGGACTTCTGTTGTTCGTACAGATTGGGTGAACCCACACTTGCTCGTGGATCTCTAGAGATCATTTTATTAGATTTTGATTTATGATCTGAATTAACTTTATTCTTTCATAGAATCTCCATAGATAGATATTATGTCGTGGTACTATGTAAAAAGTAAATTGCTTGACTTATTGAGGCACATTGTCATCTTTAGCCGAAAAATAGATTTACATATCATATATACACTTTTATATATTATTTAAATATTGACTTGACTTGAATATGAATAATTAGTAATTAAAAATCAATGGGGCAGCTCTAGTGGAATTATTTTATAAGGTGTTTAAATGGTTTCAAGCATCGATGCTTATTGTGCTAGGTTGGATTTGAGGTGTGACATTCTTTGACTTTTTCTTACAACTAATCATTCTTAAGAGTTAGATAACATTATCAATTCTCATCCACTTCCTTGATCATCCATGAGTTTGTACGCTAAGGTGCATTAGGGCTCCGTAGACTTGCTTTAGATTTATCTTCTAGTACTGTGACTAAAATATGGCCAAATTTTGGGGTAATCAAGAATATTCTTTATCAACCTTTTCCATATCTTCAATCCAGCCTCAACTGTTTTTGTATGATTTTTATTTTTTATTTTTATCATATGTGTCCTACTCTTCTTTTGATGAATTGTACCAATCGCTTATAGTTTACTTTATTTTGCCTAAGGTACTAGGTTCTTCTTTGCTGCTTCTATACTTATTTTGCACCTTATATCTTCTTCTAAAGAACCAATTCTGTGTCCGATTTCCTCAAGAAGTTCATATACATTCATTTTGCCACTTTCTTTGCGAACTCCTCTCTTTATACCTTCAATCATTATTGTATCCTCTTTACTAGTATTTTCTTCCTCATATCTTTATATATTGTTTTAAGACGTTGCTCTTCTTGTCTTAATAGAATCTTAAAAGCTAGATGTAAGTTTTCATGATTTGGTTAATTGATCTACAATTCTAATTCATATTTGTGGTCTCAAAGGACTCAAGACTTAGTTTATAAGAGGACGAAGAATTTTATCTACACCTTCTTGTTTGTGCCCCATTGATTATAGAACCAGATTCCTTTTAGTTCCACAATACCTTATAACTTGCTTCTCAGATTCATGTGACACTCTTTTCATCTTAAGGATTCTCTCTTTTTTCTTTATAAGCATATGCCTTGGTTGGATGTATGCATTGTTTTTGGTTATGAGGGCGTATCTTCTTTTTCATTCTTCTTGATTGTTGATAGTTTAGAACTATTCTCGCTACTATCCCCTTTATTTTTCAACTTTAAAAGTGGTAATCTATATGTCCATATTTTTTACTTTATGACTTTTCTATAGGCCCTTTAGAGAGGTATGATCCTAGTTTTTTAGCCTTCTTGTGCTTCTTTCTTTTTTAAAACTAGGCTCCCAAAGTAATAATACCGTAGATGATAGTCGCTAGATCTTTTATTGTGCTTCATGTTCTAATTTCATTCCCATCTACATGTGCACTAGACTCTATTCTTTCTTTCTACGGTGAAGTGGGATTCTCTAAATATATTCGATACTCCTCTTCATAGGAGCCTTTAGTAAAAGGAATATATTTTTATATTGTGTAATGTTAAGACCCTTCTTCATATTCTCTTGCTTCCTCTTACCTTGGTCTTCATTTCAAATTGAGATAGGTTTGGGTTCTTTTTAGTGTATATGAGGATTCTTCATGCTTGATATGCGCAACTGTGGATCTTCTTCTGCCTAGTTCTTCATAATATTGTTTGTCTCTGTAAAGTTCTCTAATTTGAGCTCAAATATTTTCATGATGTCCACACAATCTTCACAAGAGAAGCAATTTAAATTGGAGGTGATAATCTTATTGTTGTTTTTGGTCTTCTATTCCCAACTCCTTGTCTACTCCTTTTGGCATACATGAAAGGGTGTTAGAACTTGGGGACCTGTAGCTTTGTTGTGGTCTTCTCAGCTTCATTCTGCCCTTCTTCAAATCTTCTAAGTGTTGCCACTACCACCTCTTACCTCAATTGTATCCATGATCTTCTATCTCTAATCTTGGTTTCTCATTCACAGTGTGAGAACCTCGGTTCTTGAGATAGCCAATTTCTCATTCCAAAAAGTTCTCTTTTGCTTCTTCTAGGTTTGAGTGGTTTCTTGAAAATTAATATATTCTGCATCAATTTATCTTTTCAGATAGAGATTTTCGAGGATTTCAAAGATAGCTTGGAAGCTACCTTTTCTAGATTGTTTCTAGAGTATGATTAATCTCGCTCATGACTTTTTAAAATTCTTTTCTTACTAATATCTTCTTATTCATCGCCTCCTTTCATCCTCGGTTCCTTTTAAATAATTGGTGCTAAGTGCTTCTTTCTGCTAGCCAATAATATATAGGTCCCGATTATCAATTAGGTTCCGATTCTTTTCCTCTTTATTTTGGACTTGACGACTTCACATAATCTTTACATTCACATTCAGTTTCTAAGACTTTGTATTTTTTACCTCCACCTTAACATTGTACTTTATTGAAATAAGGTGAACTTCTAGTTGATTTTTCTTCTTGTTCTTCTAAAGGTGCACCATCTTTAGTCTTTCAAGATTTTATCCTTTATTGAAAGAATCAAGCTCTAATACCAATTGATAATTTGGTTACACCTAAATACTCAAAAGTTATATTTTGAGCAACTAAGCAAGAAGGTAAAGTGCAAAATATGTAAATAAACACAAATATTTTCATATGAAAAATCTTTTTCTAGAGGGAGATACAAAAAATCACGACCTATATTTTGTAGGGGTTTCTCCAAACTTTACTAAAAACTTAGTCAAGGTTACAATTATCGTAGTACACCTTAACTATTGTTCGGCACAACTCGTTTCTACTTCTATTGTGTTCTTCTCTTCAATATACAAACAAAACCAACTAAATCAACCAAAAATAATCAAGATTTTTATTTTGACACCACAAGAATCTAATTATCACAACTCAAGAACAGATAGATAAAACATGACAGAAATATGTTCTTTCGTTGTAGCGGCTACTTCTATATGACACTTTTGTGTAGACTTTTCTCATTTTGATGCCTCTTTATTTGGTTGTTGTTGACCTATAAAGATTTTTTTTATATGATGTATTTATAGAAGTAAGTGACCTCCTTATAGTTCTCCAATCCAAAAGAATGGTCTAATACTTTTAAGAAGAATTAGTTTGACTTGGGTTTACTTTTTCATTCACGCGACCGGCTCTTTCTTTCCTATAACAAGTTAATTCCCCGTGTATAATTTATGAGAAATTTCCTAGTTTTGATCTCCAGTTTTTTGTAAAATTGAATTAATGCCACTTACAATTCTCCAAGATTTTATGGAACACACATGAAACAACTTCTTCAAACAAGCCTCAAACTCAGAGGAACATATTCTCTAATGAGTTCCCGTAATTTGCTAACTTTTTCACTTTCTTTTAGAGATCTTTAAGGACCTAGTTCTTGAATGTCATTCTTTATTATTCCTTGTATATAGATTGTCACTTGTATAATATTTGTCAATAATCGTAACACCACACTTTAAATGTAGATTTGTGAGATCAAGGTATCTCAAACAGTGGCTCATCATGAGTCTTATCTACCAAGTGAGGACCGCCATGTCTAAGCCCACAGCCACATCCATATTCGCGACCGTCAGTTTCACAACATCCACTCTTGGCATCTCTACTATGAGAAGGCGGCACCCTCGGGTGCCTGCTAGTAATCAACTGTTGTCATGTATGTTGGGTCAATAAAATTGCTCATTCTCTTGTACAATGCGGCAAATCTTGCTGAAATTTGAAAAAGCATATCCCTAATCATGAAATGGTGGTGCAATATCTATTGAACCATCTACTTGTAACACCTATGCATTTAACCCATTTGGTATACATAGTTTTTTTCTAGAAAATTTATATACTAAGACTATTAAATACAAAGTGAAATTTACTAAACCTCACTTCTGTGCCTCACATATTACCCTATGTATGTGAAGAATGATGACTCATTTAATGAATGGATTTTTAAGATCACCATTTGTGTGATACAAAGATACCACACCATGTGCCATCGCTATAACGCCTAAACGCATAGCAGCCTACGAGGTCCTATGGAGCGTAATATCCAGCTCAACATATCTATCTCCATCCAGCCTAGAAACCCATCATCAACTCTCGATCAATCATCTTACTCTTGGTGTGTAATCAACCACTAGAGGATCAAGTACATCGCGTATGCCTAAACTATCACAAGACACAATAATCCCATGCTCCCCACAATGTCCAAACATATGAGCAGAACTTGTGACATCCACATATCCTAATCAACTAAGTAATATATGGGGGCAGCATATTAATAATCAAAGAGTTCGACATTTACACAAACCGGTTACAAAATGAAACAAGAAATTGTGACAAAGAGGCGAGTCCTAAATATTAAATTAATAAATTTTACTTGATCATCTACCATGTTATCGAGTTGCTCCCTGAATATAGGTGTAATACCCAAAGTCCCTAAGACGTAATCTTGAGCATTAAAATGGATAAAATAGAAAAATTTTTACACTAGGTCACAAAACAACTCGTCAGGTGATCGTTAGGTCAATGGACATATCGCCCAGTTGGAGCCATTAAGTGGGAAGCGGAGTTGAGAAAGGAATGTGTTTAGGTGTTTGATGTGTGGGACGAAGAGTCGCGTGTCACCCCATGAGTCGTGTTGTCTCTCTATTGGGGGGGGTGAAAAAAGGAGGAATTGGCAATATGGGCAATGGATGGAGGGGATGTCAGCCGTGCCCCTAATGACCCATCAAGTTTTCCGGGGTAAGGAAGTCAAGAATGAGGATTATTCTGAAGTAGGAATGAAGCCGACCATGAGGTCCGGCAATCCAACGACTCATTTGGTCGCCGTGGTGTGACTGGTAGGCTCATTTTTTCGAACAAATCGCAAGGGCATTTTCATAATTTCTAAGTTCTAAATTACATCATTTTAAGCTCTGAATGGAGTGTATTAAAGGAGTTTAACCTGCTCTAGAATTTATTCAACTCCTCACGCATGCAAGTTTAGAGGTTCCCTTTTGAAGATCAAGCTTGAATTCCTCAATTCTTTCCACAAATCTCGGCATTTTAAAGTCAAGTTTAGATTCAAACCTTTACCCAGGTGTATGTGTAGGTGTTTAATAACTGGATGACTACACGCAAGTGCACGTGGTCAAACAAGTAGTAAGTGGCTCAAGTAAAGCCAAGTATCGATCCTCATGTGGACCGGACTACTTGGCAAATCTACTCAAGTGTAATTAACTGTAACTCTAAAATGCGACAACAATGTAAAGAAAAATTTTTATATTTTATTTCCTAAATTTGTACTAAGTCTAAAATGAATATACAAATTTCTGGAGTCTCAACTATGAATGTGAGTATTGCCGAGGCTAAAAGAACATGTAAAGAAATAAAATATCGATACAAGTGGTTAATCTTCCTCCGTTGCTAGTCGGAACTTGTAAGCCTATGGATTAAAACTCGTATTTAACCCAACTTAAGAAATCATGAACCTTCCACCTACATTTGATAAGAAATTCATGTTAAAGCCATACAAAACCGATTCCATAATTGACTAATATGACTTTCGTGTATATTTCTATCCTGGTTGCAAATGCAATTCTCAATTTTCCCAAACTAAGAAAAGATCATATCCTATTACTCCACAACATTCCATTCATGCCTTCGAGGAAACTGACTTTTAGATATACATTAACATTGGCCAAACATTAATGCAATAAGAACAAGAATTAATAGAACAACCATGGAAGAAAAGATGAAAAACCCAAATGATCAACAATCACATTTCAATACAAATGTTCTTAACCTCAAAGAAGAAGTGAAATTAGCCACTCATTCGGGGATTAAACATCATCAAATGAGTGTAAATCATACAAACAATTGAAAGAAAGGAGAAAGAGATAGAGAGAAACCCTAAGATTTTCGTCCCCTCAACTACCTCGTACCCCACGACGTTCTTGCTCCACCAAGTCAGAATAATTAAAAATGAACCTAAGTGTTCTATTTATACTGGTGGGAATTTTTCCCGAAATAACAAGCAACGTGTCACGACATGCATCGCGGAGCACTGCCTCCGTGACACGGTGCAAACGCGGAAGCTCTCTGGAATTTGGTCGTCTAGGTATTTATCCCTAACGTGGCACGGCATGCAACGCGGAGCTTGCCCAACGTGACACGGTGAGAACGCGCACCTTCACTGGAATGTCATGTTCCAGGTAATTAGGTCCAACGTGCCACGGCACGAACGCGGACCCTCTCTGGAATCTTTGCCAATTAAATCCTCTGGACGGAATGCATCCGCGATGGCAGCGTGACACGACTCCATCGCGGAGCCTCTTTATTCTTTGCTTTCCTTGGCCATTTCCTTGCTCGCTCCCGAGTCCATCTCTGATTCCTCCCACATGCATCTTAGCTCCATAAAAGTACATTTTTCCTGCAAAACAACGCTAATCATGTTGGTTAGTATAAATTCACACTTTCCTACAATATACATGAGAATGTACAAACATTGTTAGATAAACAAGGCAAAACGACGCATTTGAGTATCACTTGGGCATATAAATATGCCCAAGATCAGGAACATTTCCTAAATGTCTCGTAGCCTCTTTATCATGTGTGGAATGCTTCATACCCATTAAAAAGACACTTCTTAACGTGGCTTTCACACACTCTTGGACACTTCAAAACTTAATGCTCTGATACTAAGTTTTTTATGACTAGAACATAGGCCAGGATCGAGACAC
Source organism: Datura stramonium (assembly GCA_018107945.1). Classification (NCBI taxonomy): domain Eukaryota; kingdom Viridiplantae; phylum Streptophyta; class Magnoliopsida; order Solanales; family Solanaceae; genus Datura; species Datura stramonium. The sequence goes on along the minus strand of JACEIK010003376.1, from coordinate 18,932 downwards.
GGGACCAAAAACCCCGAGAGGCTCCAAGTCGGCCCATGACATGAACATAACATCTAACTCATACAAATAAAGCGGAAGATCAACTTGATTAACATAGCGGAATTCTGAACATAACATAACATCTGAATACATACATAAGTCTAAAGATGAATACATATTGTGTCTGAAAAGCCTCTAATGCTGACAAGTTGATGGGACAAGATCCCAACTAACTCATTAAAGTCTGAAACTAGAAATACGAAATATAACTGATAAGAAGGGCCCTTGAAAGGTAAGGACTCACCAACAAAGATTGAGAAATGCTAACTCCGAAAATCTAACAAGAGGCGGGACTGGACCTGGATATTGGAGACTATATCATAAAATGATACAACATAGAGTATGCGGTTAGTACATGGAATGTACCGAGTATGCAAGGTAAGTAAAATTGCTAAGTAAGTAAAATCATAAATCATGCATACTATAGAACATAATCAAGATAAGATTCTAAGAGTAGAGCTTTCATTCTATTTTCTAAAATCATGATCTCAACATAATAAAATATCATAACTGAATCGAATAACCTAAAGCTAAAAAAGATTGATAATCATAAGTAAAATTGAACATTGGGTCAAACCTGTTGTAAACATAATATCATCACTAACGAACATGCATGACTGAAATCATGAGAAACAATTAGAGACTCGTCATATAACCGACATTACTACAATAGAGCTTACGTGGTCCCAACAATCACACTCAAGTAGGCAGATCTGTCTAAAGCTTTTCCAGGGCTAAGGTTGCTACCATGATATAGATATAAAGCTGAAGGCTCCTTGGGGTAGGGGAAGCTCAGAAGGAAGGTCCCAAATAATCTGAACACGCCTACATTGGCGTGTAGTTCTGAGGCATAGGGTTGACTGATCCTTAGCCTACTCGGTGCTAGACACTACTCCCAAAAATGTGCATATGCTCTCCATCATTTTTTAACGAGGTTGAACCTTCGTCTAATGACGAAGCTGACTCATAACATGCATACATAAATATGAAATCATAAAATGAGGATCCTTGGCTCAAACCATACCACAAGCTGAAAATAGTGGGATTCTAGACTTCAAAATCCTTGTGGTAAGATAATACATGAAGTTTTGATAAATTCATGAAAAAATACATGATCATATGGCCTTGCCTAATACTTAAACATGCTTGACATAGACTTGATCATTCGAAAACATGAACATATACATGGGTAGTTTGAAATCATACTTTGTTTATAAACATCCTGTCATACTTGAATACATATTTCATAGATCTCAACTTTCATGAACTTTCATGGATGGGCATCATAATTTATAAAACTTGAAAACATATTATATAATTGAAAAGATTTTAAAATCTGCCCATTAATCATAATTGAATATTAGAAACATGCCTAGATCATACCCATGATTGATACTTAGGAATTTCACACCTTGGGTAAAACCCCCAAAGATTCATCAATTAGAATTTTCATGAATTGAGAGAGAATTGGGCATGGGTTCGAACAATTACATCCATTCATAGCCTTACATACCTGTATAAATCTGATTTCACAACTTCCTTGATTGCCTAATGAGAATTGGGGGATGAGCTTGAGGAGTTTAGGCTTGATCACCCTTAGGAACTTCTAGACTTGCATGCATGGAAGTGAATACTCCTATACTACACTTATCCCTCTTAAAACACTCTACTCCGAGATTAAACCAACATAGTTTAGACCTTAGAAACTTAGGAATTACAGAAAAGCCCTTAATAAATTTACAAAAAACTGCACACTGCCAGTCATAACAAGGGACTAGATGGCTCGTGCCCAATGACAATGACCCGTGGTCACCTTCTCATGATCAGCACTGTGAACTTGCATTCCTTGGTCACCATGGGGGACACTACGACTCGTGGTGTACCCAATGATTAGTGGTGATGACTTGTTAGGTACACTGCCCATTTTCATTCATCCTTCAAACCAACCTTGACCATGGTTGACCTAACGAATCGTGGTGTTGTTCGTGACTCGTGGTCACACCAGTGATCACCCTAAATCAAAAAATTCAAATCATGACCAAAACCCTCCCCACGTGTCATTTAACAACTCGTGGTGATCCTGACGAGTCACCGGACGACTTGTTCTGTGACCTTGTGCAGGAAATTCTATTTTTCTTTGTTTTAACTCCCGGGTCTGATCTTAGGATATTTGGGGTATTACAGATACATATACATGGTATTACTAATTTCCTAATTTCATAAGCTAAATGGTTGTATTTCTTTATATTTGTGTTGATGTTGTTTGATTTATATTATACACTTGATACTAATCGAACTCAACCTACAATGCCTACTAATACATAGTGTTTGTAGTGATGCCACTCCTGCACTTTTATTTGAGTGTAAATTGTGACATAGGGCCTTCCTCTCAGCCATATATTTAGGGCTATCAGATGTTTAATCCGAGGGTGAGGTGATTTTATCTAGGCTACTACATATCCTCTTATAGCATATGTCTATTCATTTTAGATATTATTTATGTTTGCTTTTGCAATGCTACTATTATACAATGTTAGTTAGAGTCCTGTACAATGACTTTTGAATTTTGGGATTGTAATAGATAAGACTTCCGCTTTGGTTTTAGATTTAATCTAAGTCTTTTGTTATTTACCTTAGGAGTGTTTTATTTTCAGCAAAATGAATGCATACATGTTAAGTAGTTGGGAAATTATGGTTCACCAAATGGAGGGTTAGTGTGGGTACCACCGCTTGGGTAGTGACAAAAGTTTGGTATCAGAGCACTTCGTCGATATCATTGTACAAGGACATGTCTAGTAGATTCTTGAGGAATGGTACAGATACGTCTGTATTGCTCTTCAAGAGGCTACGAGACACTAGGAAAACTCACTTCCTTCTTTCTTTCATGCTATTACTTGATTCCAATTGGTGTCTAGTGATCAAAATTAGTATCTAACATAGTTCATTCTTTTTGTTTTCTCACATATGGAGAGGACACATTTAGGTGGAGTCAGAGAAGAGGCATCCGAGTCAGCCGCCTGGGTTGTAGCTCATGTTCGAGGTTGGGCTGGAAGAGGTGGTCGCGGTAGAGGAAGAAAGGAAGTGCTAGCAAGAGCCAGAGCTCCAGCTATTGTCCCAGCTAGATTTAGGTTCGAGTATCACGCACTTCCAGATGTTTAGGACATAGTAGCAGAGGGGAAGCAACACCAATTCAGTGAGGTTTTGCACCTGCACCAGCGTCTTCAAATGTGTTGGCTCAGGTATTGAACTTGTTTAGTGGATTGGCAGGTAACGGGGTGGAACCTATAGCGCTTGTAAGTCAACATTCCAGAGTGCAATATGCTGCCACTGTGGCTCTCCGGATGGATGAGGTTACTAATATGGGATTGTTTTCGAAACAATGATTGGATCGGTGAGTAGAGCATGTTAGGAATGTGGAGGGGGTGAAATTGAATGGTGAGACAATAGGCATGACATGTTCACTATATTGAGTAGGGTAATTCATCAACTGTTGCTTATGAGACCCTCTTTCACTCCCTATCCAAGTGCTCCTTGCAATTACTACCTATAAAGAAGGAGAGAATCAGACAGTTTGTGAAGGGTCTGAATGTGGGGCTCTAGTTGTCAGCCTTATAGATGGTGTCTTTAGGGAAGAACTTCTACGAGGTGGTAGAGTATGTTAGGAATGTGGAGGGGGTGAAATCGGATGGTTATGTAAAATATGCAGCAAAGAAGGCCCGTAAAAGGGGTAGCTACAATGGCTTTTTCTTTAAGAGCTTGACTCCTCAGGTGTACGCTGGATGCCTCATTCATTCAGCAATGCAAGTCTTACTTAGGGGCCCTTTAGGGTCTAGCTAGAACACTTTAGGATATGCAAGGACTGCACCACCTACACGTTTATATTATGGCAGTCGTCCTATCTCATCGGTTCCAGCTCAACGGTGGTGCCCTAGGTTGATGAATAGTGGTCATATTTTTCCATAGCAGGCACATGGAGCTCCAGCCAGTAGGTAGGGGTGGTAGTGTACTTAATAGGGTTCGTCCATAGCTTGGGCGGGGTCGCCACCCACTAGGTAGAGGTGGGGCCCAACCAAACTTCTAGGATACTTAGTCTTGTAGAGACAGTACACATCCCGATAGGGGCAGGTAATAGACAAGCGAATGTACATTTCTACACATTTTCTCGTAAACCTAAGGCAAAGGCTTCAGACGTAGTTATCATAGGTACCATTCTAGTTTGTGATCGCATGGCTACGACTTTTTGATCCTATTTCTACTTATGTATCTGCTAATTTTGTTGTAGGTCTTAACTTTGAAAATGATTTTCTTGGAACACCGATGCATGTTTCTACTCCCATTATTTATTCTATGATTATTTATAGAGTCTATCGGTCATGTTCGGTAGCATTCATGGGTTATAAAACCTGGGTGGATTTGGTGATATTATACATGATTGATTTTGACATCATTTTGAGAGTGAGTTGGCTATCTACTATCATGTAATTCTGGACCTTCATGCAAAGACGTTCACTATAGTGATGCTCGGTATGTCTAGACTCGAGCTGAAGGGTGACTATAGCCTACTCCTAAAAAGATATTATCCTACATCCATACTAAGAAGTTAGTAAAAAGAGGGTGTTTGGTATTTTTGGCCCACATTCGATATACTAGTTTAGAAGTCCCGTCGATTGAGTCTATTCAGATTGTATGTGAATGCTTAGAGGTGTTTCTCACAGATTTACCTGGTTTTCCGCCAGATCGATACATTAAGTTTGGCATTGTCTTAAAGCCACTGACTCATCCCATTTCTATTCGTCTATATCAAATGGCACCGATTGAGTTTAGAGAGTTAAAAGTACATTTGCAGGACTTCCTTTGTAAGGGGTTTATTCATCCGAGTATCTCCCCGTGGGGTGCTCCGGTGTTGTTTGTTAAGAAGAAGGATGGGAGGCTATGAATGTGCATTGACTATTGTCAGTTGAACAAGGTCATCATCCGAAATAAGTATCCTCTTCTCCAAATAGAGGCCCTATTTGATTAGCTTCAGGGCGCTTTTATGTTTTATAAAATTGATTTGTGGCCGGGTTATCACCAGCTAAAGATTCTTGCTGAGGACATTTTGAAAATTTCTTTTCGGACTCTATCTAGAATAGCGGTAGCTTGCTCCCAGGTGTGGCTCATCAATGCTCCTCACACCACTATATCTGCTACTACTTTTGTACTATTGTTCAATGATCTATAGAAAATCTCCAATACACTGTCATCAGGAATTTTGTGATTTGGGCACTTGCTCAACTTCTTCTTGAACCTCAACTAGGTGTCATGAGGTGCCTCAATCTTTAGTTGCCAGAAATTATAGATTTCGTCTTTAAGCTGTAGCATCCTAGAGGGTGGAAAGAATCTCTCTAGAAAAACTTTCTTGAGCTCCCTCCAATTGGTAGTGGAGTCATTTGGGCAACTCCGATAAACATAAAGTGGTCTCCCCTGATAGGGAAAAGGGGAAGAATCTTAGTCATATAACATCCTAGCAGACTCCGGGCAACCTGTATGCCTTGCGTATTCCAATAAAATTCATCAAGTGCAGGTTGGCATCATCAGCAACATGAACACTAAACACCCCTGTCATGTTCAATAATTGGATCATGGTGCTAGTGATGTCAAATTTTACCCCAGCAGGCAATGGTGGTGGTACGATAGCTCCGGTTGACCCGACTTCATCAATGTCCAGGTCATCTTCATCGAAGAACTCAGGGGAATATATTTGACCTCTGTTTTCCCTTCCATGGCGACCATCATCTCGAGCATCCTCCACATCCTGAAGTGCAGCTTGCCGAGCTAGCTCACCGTGCCTAGCTTCTTCATCAATACGTGCATCTATCTCCTCTTGATTTTCCATTCTTCACAGTGTTCTTTCAAGTTCAATATCCAAAGGAATCAGGGGCTTTACACTATGATGAGTACTTGGCATTCACCAAGAGACAACTTTTGGATATCTAAAAACAAAAAGAAAGCGTAATTTAGGAAATAACAACCAAAAGTCAAATACAAGAAATTAATCTAATCTTAGTTGTATTTACCTGCAATGGCACCACTCTTTGATAATGCTTAAACTCACACTTCCTGAAAATGTATGAAGTGGACGTTGCTAATAAAGAACCCAACAAAGAGGTTGGGGTTGAACCCACAGGGTATAGGGTAAGATCTAGACTAATGCCAGTACTTGAACTTGTTGGTGAGTTATCTCCAAAATGGAGTGTTTCAAAGAAAATAATATTAAAACAAGATTATATTTGTGATTGTTTTCAAGATTTGAAAATAACTATGATAAGTGTTCCCCATGGGTTCATAGCTACTTCGGGGTATACACACATGAACGATCCAAAGGCTTACTTGTATAACTGATATCTAGGGTTCATCCAAACGACTGATTCGTCCCTATTGAATAACTATACTCAATCACTGAGTTAGGTCTCATGAGTGATTTCAAACTATCCGTTATCAATATGTTCAAAATTAACTTTCCTGTGACCACAACTAAACTTAATACAATGATAATAAATAACAAGGCTTTGTTGTAATTCTTTTTTCCTAATCGCTACTTCACTAGATTTAAGAAAGTAAATAATTCGGGTGTTACACCCCATAAAGTTCCATAGTATGATAGTTGTGCGTGCATATAAATTGAGAATTTTAGCATACAAACCTCCAAAAGAGGGCTCAGGAGGTAAGAATATGAGTGCATCGTAAAGCGGACGGGGGCTAAGTCCAGGGAGCCAGCGCACTGTGCGCCGCGTCACTCGGCCTACCCTTTCACAAGCAGTGGCGCGTCGCGCCCCTAAGGCAGTTCGATGGGGGGCACACTACACACCACCCCGGCCACCACCGAACGATATATATCCTCCCTTAGTTCAAAATTGGATCATTTTGTAATATATTCCCATGGATAAAACAGGGAGAACACACAACTCTCATTATATTTTCATCCGTTTATGCTACAAAACTCCTTCCAAACGTAAATTAACTTTAGGTAATGAGTTCTAGGCCTACAGAAAGCATTACTACAGAGTTATTACTCAAAAATTCGCTCAGCATACGGGAACTCTACTGAGTAAAAGTTGTCAGAATTACTCCAAATTAAATTCTAAATGGCCGCAGATATTAGATAAGAACTTCTCCCTTCTGAGCTCTCAGGATATTATAGGTTTTCGGTCAAGTTATTTGAAGTTCAATTATAGTTGATATTATTATCGAGAGTTATCATTATTTGCCAAATTTAATATTGAAATTATCCTTATTCTCTCAGTGTAAGGGCTGCATTTGGATAGAACCACTGATTACAAATTGAACTCGCTAGTTAAACGAAAGTCGGCACTCGTGGTATGTAAGGCTATCCTTTTCAGCAAGTTACATTCATCATAAAGTTAGTACGACTTGTGTATCTATAGTACTTCAACATAAACTTATTGTGGTCAACTGTTATTAGTTGAATTGAGACGATAGTGATGATATAGTAACCCTCGCCAGAGTTAACCCTAACCAGCTTGATTGTTGTATATGATATTTGGGATTTGAATGTTGTTTCCTATAGGGTTATGCTGGAAGGAGAAGTATGATGTCTAGAGGAACCAGAGTGAGGATGTGAGGGTCGTATCCAGTTTTCAGAGCTTACTTTATGACCTATAATCGGGGTCCAGCTATAGTAGTTCCATTATGGACCAATAGTTGAGCCAAGGCTCGGGGTCCAACTACAGCAGTTACATTATGGACAATAGTTGAGCCAAAACTCGGGGCCCAGTCATAGCATCTAAAGTATGATCCATATTCGAGCCAAGGCTCGGGATCAAGTTATAGTAGTCACACGATGACTCAAAGTTGAGCAAAGGCTCGGGATCCAGTTACATAGCCCAGACAGCTCAAACACAATCACAACTACAAGAGCCTATTAGGCTCATATACAACTTTAGAGAATGAGTATGCCTAAGTATAGTGTGCTTATGAACCTTTAGTAGCTAGATAGTAGGAGAGTGTGTTGTTCGTACTTGTCGGGGCTTATGGGGACCCAGGTAGATTATTCTGTGTTGTTTGTACCTCCAGGATTATGGGGTCCCATTTAGGCTCTTGTTTGCAATTATATACTTGTTAGTTCGATATTTCATATGGTAAGGTTACTCAGGTTAAATTCTTTCCCTCCTCCTTGATTACTTCAGTTTTATCAATTTTCAGTCAGTTATTATTTTACTGTCTTACATATTAGGTACATATTTTACTAACCTCAATTTTTAGGGCACTACATCACTTGCCTACAAGTGCGGATAGACACAGATCGGGGCATTCTTAGCCATCAGCTGGAGTTAGAAATTCATTAAGCTTCTTTCCTTTAGAGTTGATAGTTAGAAGAGGTTTGTTCTTTTGTTGTTCAGTTATGGGTAGGTCGGGGCCCTGTCTCAACCATTATTCCACTCTTGGAGGCTTGCAGGCTACAGACTTCCAGTTTTTAGCTTTTTTTGTTGGCTATGTGAGGCATATGTATGTTTTATTTCACATGATGGTCGTGTGGGGCCTTGCTTAGCTTTCAGTTAGCAGCCTTATCGGCGATAGCGTAGTTTTAGTTTCCTGATTTCATTCAGATTATAACTAGACAGCATGATGGTCTTGTTGGCCTGCATAGGATCCCAGTTATTGTGTTGTTGCTGGTTAGCTTTCTTCTTTTATAGGTGGCCCTATCGGTTAGAGGTTGTATCTACAGCCGAGATATCGCTCGTCATTTTCTTCAACTAAGTTGTAGTCATGCACGAGGAGTGCACAAGCCTAGTTAAGGTAGTCTAGTTCTCAGTGTTGCACTAGGTTCCAGTCATACCTCCCAAGGTGGGGCGTGACAAACTTGATATCAGAGTAGGTCGTATCCCAGGGAGTCTCCAAGCCGTGTTGAGTAGAGTCTTGTATATGGATGTGTTGTGTACCACATTTTATAGACAGGAGGATACGAAGCATAATAGCGTGGTTACTCTTCTTACAGCTCCTGTCGTGCTATAGAGTTGTGTTGTATAGGGTAACTCCCTAAGCTTATTTTTATTCTACTTATTTACAGAGAAATGTCTGACGTATGACGGACCGCGACTGGTCGAGAATTGGACATGGTAGCAGGAGAGGGCACAAGTAGCGGACCCCAGGGAGAGTCAGCCCGATCTGAGGGNATCACGTTGATCTCCCTAGAACTTGCCACTGCACTCAGAGCCCGCTAGGGCAGCAGATATACCGGTACCACCCCCAGCCATTCCTGTGCCATCAGATCAGGAGGTCAGGGGTGCATTCTATATGTTGGTTCAGATGATGGCTGCCCAGCGTCAGCCTCAACCAGTAGTACAAGCTGTTGTTTGGCCCATTGAGGGGCCCGGTAGTTTGAGAGTTCGTGAGTTCCTTGCTTTGAGTCCCCCGCAGTTTGATCGTAGAGAGGACCCCTAGAATTTCATATATGATTTATAGAGAATATTCAGGGTTATGCATGCCTCGTCCACAGAATAAGTTGAGTTAGTAGTATTCCAATTGAGAGATCTAGCAGTTTTGTGGTATGAGAGCTGGGAAAGATCCCGAGGCAGAGATGCACCTCCACCTACGTGGCCTAGCTTCTTTGAGGCTTTTATACACCACTATTAGCCCTGAGAGGTTCGGCAGTATAGATTAGAGTATTTTTTACCACTAGAGCAGGGAAGCATAAGTGTCAGAGAATATGCATTGAGGTTTGATTCTCTAGCCAGATATCTGCACTCGTTTGTCGACACTATGCTAGCCAGGGTGCACTAATTTATTATCGGACTTGTGCCAGAATATGTGGAGTCTTGTATTATAGACACATTATGAGAGGATATGGATATCTCGTGAATCCAGGCCTTTTCTCAAAATATAGAGAAGCTCAGACAGTGTCAGTACGCCACGGATAGGGTAGGTCAGGAGCAGTGTCGGAGGGCTAGACCTACAGATTTTCAAGTAGATCTATAGGGTGGGCCTAGGTGCCGTTTATGAGGTAGGCCACATAGGCCCCCCTTTCAACAGCAGTAGGGTAGCATATTAGATCGCCACGAGCAGTCAAGCCCAGGTGAAAGTTCACGAGCGCTAGGATCAAAGAAGCAGAAAGGGACAGATCAAGTGGGACCAGCGGTAATATGTTACAGTACCTGTCATAAGCTACGTTTATGGAGGTGTAGATATGGTTCCATCGCCTATTATTCTTGTGTACAAGAGGGACACATAATGAGGGATTGCTTGACTAGACACCAGGGCGGTCAAGACCAGCAGAATAGATCCTCAGTAAGTTCATATGCCCCAGCACCTTCTGCAGGGCGTAGGACCTCAGCTCTAGCCAGCAGAGGCTGAGGTACATCAGGGGCATCTCATTCAGCCAGTGGTCAGGATCGCACATATGCGCTACTGGGGAGACAGGAGTCAGAGTCATCGCCAAATGTTGTGACATGTATATAGATGGTTGCTCTCATTCAATTTATTCTTTGATAGATCCGGGCTCCACTTTGTCATATTTTACTCCGTTGGTGGCTCGAAAGTTCAATATAGTGCCAAAATTTCTTCAACAACCCTTCTCAGTGTCTACACCTGTCGGTGACTCTATTATTGCAAAAAGAATTTACCGGGGTTGTACAGTAGAGATTGTTAGTCGTCAGACCTTAGTAGATCTAGTAGAACTAGAGATAATTGATTTTGATTTAATTATGGGTATGGATTGGCTGGCACCATGTTACGCCATTGTAGAGTGTTGGACTAGAATTGTCTGATTTCATTTCCTGGGGAGGTAGTGCAAGAATGGAGAGGTAATACAGCTACGCCAAAAGGTAAGTTCATATCCTATCTTCGGGCCAAAAAGTTGATAGAAAAAGGTTGTATCCACCATATTGTTAGGGTTCGGGATATGCAAGAAGATTCCTCGACTCTCCATTCTATTCCAAGTGTTAATGAGTTCCTAGACGAACTTCTTTGTAGTCCCCCAGAGCGGGAAATCGATTTCTCTATAGACTTGCTACAAGATACTCAGCCTATATCCATTCCCCCATATCAAATGGCCCCTACTGAGTTAAAAGAATTAAAAGAACAGTTGAAAGATTTGTTAGATAAGGATTTTATCAAGCCGAGTACTTTACTGTGGGGTGCACCAGTCCTGTTTGTAAGAAAGAAAAATGGTTCTCTACGCATGTGTATAGATTATCGGTAGTTGAATAAAGTGACTATTAAAAATAAATACCCTCTTCCAAGAATAGATGATTTTTCCGATCAGCTACAAGGGGCGAAGTATTTTTCTAAAATTGACTTGAGATCCTGGTACCACCAGGTTCGATATCGGGAGAAGAATATCCCGAAGATGACTTTAAGACCAGGTATGGTCATTTAGAGTTTCTAGTTATGTCCTTTGGGTTGACCAATGCACCAGCAGTGTTTATGGACTTAATGAATAGTGATTTATTGTGATAGTGTTCATTGACAATATTCTAGTATACACCGGCTCAGAATCGGAACACCGAGATCATTTGCAAGCAATACTTCAGATCCTCATAGACCACCACCTATATGCAATGTTTTCTAAATGTGAGTTCTGGTTAAAATCTCTAGCTTTCTTAGGCCACATTGTATCAGAGGCTGGTATTCAGGTTGATTCACAGAAAATTGAGGCAGTAAAGACATGGCCTAGGCCTACAACTCCAATAGAGGTTCGTAGTTTCCTGGGATTAGCTAGGTATTACAAAAGCCTTATGGAAGGGTTTTCTACCCTGTCAGCGCCTTTGACTAAATTAACTCAGAAAGCAGCTAAGTTTTAGTGGACCAAGCTGTGAGTAGAGTTTCCAGGAATTGAAAAATAGATTGACATCAACACTAGTATTAGCTTTGCTGGAAGATTCATAGGGTTATGTTGTATATTGTGACGCTTCGGCCTTAGGTTAGGGTGTGTTTTGATGCAAAAAGGGACTGTAATTGCGTATGCTTCAAGGCAATTGAGGAAACATGAAAAGAACTATCCCACCTATGATTTGGAGTTGGCTGCGGTGATTCATGCTGTAAAAATATGGAGGCATTACTTGTATGGTGTGCATTTGGACATTTTTACTGATCATAAAATCCTCCAGTAAATTTCACGCAGAAAGAGCTGAATTTACGATAGCACCATTGGCTAGAGTTGTTGAAAGACTATGATGTGAACATTTTGTATCGCCCATGAAAGGCCAATATCATAGGTGATGCCTTCAGCCACAGATCCATGGGAAATTTAGCACATCTGAGACCAGAACAATGGGAAATGGCCTGAGAATTGCACCAACTAGCCAGTTTTGCAGTTTGGATAGTTGATCTAGAGGATAATGGGGCTATAATTCAGAATACAACAGTATCATCCCTGGTGGTATAGGTAAAAGAGCGGGAGTATGAGGATTCTCATTTAGCATAGCTCATAGATAAGCTTCAACAAGATGAATTATCAACTTTTGAGGTAACCAGAGATGGGGTTTTGAGGTACAAAGGTCGCCTCTACGTTCAAGAAGCAGCAGGGCTCCACCAGCAAATTATTGAAGAGGTACACTACTCTCGTTACTCTTTTCATTCAGGTTCAACAAAGATGTACCATGACATAAAAGAGATATATTGGTGTCTTGGAATGAAAAAGGGTATAGCGGAATTCGTAGCACAATTTCCTAACTACCAACAGGTAAAAGCTGAACATCATAAACCTGGCGGCCTAACTCAGGAGATGGCTATACCCATGTGGAAATGGGAGGCAGTCAATATGGACTTTGTGACAAGGCTATCCCGTACTAGGTGTAAATTTGACTCTACTTGGGTTATTGTGGATAGATTGACCAAATCAGCTTATTTTCTACTTGTCTAGACTACGTTCTCAGCCGAAGATTATGCTGAGATATATATTAAAGAGATACTCTATTTTCATGATGTCCCAACATCTATCATTTCAGACAGAGGGGCACATTTTACAGCTATATTTTGGCAATCATTTCAGAAAGGTTTGGGGACAAAAGCAAATTTGAGTACATCCTTTCATCCTCAAATAGACGGCTAGGCAGAGCGCAGCATTCAGACACTCGAGAATATGTTACGGGCGTGTGTGCTAAACTTAGGAGGAAGCTGGGAAGAGAATTTACCCCTTATTGAATTTTCATACAATAATAGCTATCACTCTTCAATTTGGATGGCGCCTTATGAGGAATTATATGGGAGGAAATGCAGGTCTCCCATTGGATGGTTTGAAGTAGGAGAGGCAGAGTTAGTCGAACCCAATATGATTCATCAGTTAGAGGAGAAAGTGAAACTCATCAGAGAATGGTTACTGATAGCCCAGAGTCGTCAGAAGTCATACTCTTTTGTGTGGTGTAGAGACTTTGAATGTAATATAGATAATTGGGTATTTCTTAAAGTTTCACTGATGAAAGGCGTGATGAGATTTGGCAATAAAGGAAATCTTAGCCCAAGGTTCATTGGGCCGTATCGGATCCTTCGAAGGATAGGCCAAGTGGAATATGAGTTAGAGTTGCCTCCAGAGCTAGAATATGTTCACCCAGTTTTTCACTTATCTATGTTGCAAAAGTGTATAGGGGACCCATCCCGAGTTGTTCCAGTTGAGGACGTTCAAGTTACTGAGGAGTTAGCCTACGAAGAAATTCTACTTGCAATACTAGATAGACAAGTTCGTAGACAAAGAACTAAAGATGTAGCCTCCGTTAAAGTACTATGGAGGAACAGAAATAAAGAAGAGATGACCTAGGAAGCTGAGGACGACATGAGGTCTAGATATCCTCACCTATTCCAGGAGTGACCCAGATTATGCAGTTGAGGTGAGGTCGTGGTTCAGTTATTATTTTACTACTTATATAACCAATACTGTTTAGTTGATTATCTCTATATGGTGTAGTAGTTGGTTATAGCGTCCTGTGAGATGACTATGTTGGAATTTTTTGCATTTCAAGTTTCTGGATAGTCCACATTATGGAGGAGACTATGCCAAAAATTTTCTAAATATTAGTTAAAAGAGTAAACTCCGTTGAACTAGAGACTTCATTCTAGGACTAATGTTCCTAAGGGGGGAAGGATGTTACACCCCATAAAATTCTTTGGTACGATTGTTGTGCGTGCATATACATTAAGAATTTTAGCATACAAACATCCGGAAGAGGGCTCGGGAGGTAAGAATATGAGTGCGCCGTCAAGTAGACGGGGCCGAGGCCAGGTGGCCAACACGGTGGGCGCCGCGTCGCAAAGCCTGCCCTGGCACAGGTAGCGGCATGTCACGCCCCCAAGGCAACATGATAGGGGGCGCGACACATACCCACCGGCCACCGCCCAACTATATATATCCTCCCTTAGTTTAAAATTGGATCATTTTGTAATATATTCCACAGCTAAAACATAGAGAACATGCAACTCTCACTATATATTCGTCCGATTACGCTATCAAACACCGTCCAAACACAAATTAACTTCGGATAATGAGTTCTAGGCCTACGGGAAGCATTACAATGGAGTTATTTCTCAAAAATTTGCTCAGCATACCAGAACTCCACCGAGTAAAAGTTGTAAGAATTACTCCTTAAATTCTAAACGGTCAGAAGCATTATGTAAGAACTTCTCCCTTCTGATCTCTTGGGAAATTGTAGGTTTTCAGTGAGTTATTCAAAGTTGAATTATAGTAGATATTATTATCTAAAGTTATCATTATTTGCCAAATTTATTATTGAAATTAGCCCTATTCTCTCAGTATAAGGGCTGCAATTGGATAGAACTGATGGTTACAAGTTGAAACTCGCCAGTTAAATGAAATTCAGAACTCGAGGTATGTAAGGCTATCCTTTTCGGTAAGTTACGTTCGTCATAAAATTAGTACGACTTGTGTATGTATAGTACTTCAGAGTAAACTTATTGTGGTTAGCTCTTATGAATTGAATTGAGATGATATCGATGATATATAGTAACCCTCGTCAGAGTTAACCCTAACCAGCTTGATTGTTGTATACAATATTTGGGGTTTAAATGTTGTTGCCTTTAGGGTTATGCTCGCAAGAGCAGTATGATGTCCGGAGGGACAAAGTGAGGTGGTGAGGGTTGTATCCAGTTTTCAAAGCTTACGTTATGACCCATAGTCGAGCCAAGGCTCGGGGTCCATCTACAATAGTTCCATTATGACCCATAGTCGAGCAAAGGCTTGGGGTCCAGCTACAATAGTTACATTATGTCCCATAGTTGAGCGAAGGCTTGGGCCCAGTCACAACAGCTACAGTATGATCCATAGTCGAGCCAAGGCTCGGGATCTAGTTACAATAGTCACACGATGACCCACACTTGAGCCAAGGCTCGGGGTCAAGACACATAGCCCAGAAAACTCAAACACAAACATAGCTACAATAGCCTATTAGGCTCAGATACAGCTTCAGAGAACGAGTATGCCTGAGTACAGTATGCTTACAAACCTTTAGTAGCCGATAGCAGGAGACTGTATTGTTTGTACTTGTCGGGGGTTATGGGGGCCCAGTTAGGTTCTTGTTTGTATTTATATACTTTTTAGTTAGATATTTCAGATGGTAAGGTTACTCAGGTTAAATTCTTGCCCTCCTCCTTGATTACTTCAGTTTTATCAGTTTTCAGTCAGTTATTATTTTACTGCCTTACATATTATGTACATATTGTACTGGCGCCCATTCTTGGGGTGCTGCATTACTTGCCTAAAGGTCCATATATATGCAGTTCGGGACATTCTTAGCCATTAGCTGGAGATAGCAGTTCATTCAGCTTCTTTCCTCCGGAGTTGATAGTTAGAAGAGATTTGTTCTTTTGTGGTTCAGTTTATGGGTAGGTCGGGGCCCTGTCTCGACCATTATTCCACTCTTAGAGGCTTACAGGCTACAGACTTCCAATTGTTAGCTTTTTTTATTGGCCGTGTGGGGCCTATGTATGTTTTATTTCACGTGATGGTCGTGTGGGACTTTCTTAGCTTTTAGTTGGCAGCCTTGTCGTTGATAGCGTAGTTTTAGTTGCCTGATTTCATTCAGATTATAACTAGACAACATGATGGTCTTGTCGGCCTGCATAGGATCCTTGTTATTGTGTTGTTTCTGGTTAGCTATCTTCTTTTATAGGTATCCATGTTGGCCAAAGGTTGTATTACACCCGAGATATAGCTCGTCATTTTCTTGAGCTAAGTTGCAGGCATGCACCAGGAGTGCACAAGCCTAGTCAGGTAAGTCTAGTTCTCAGTGTGGCACTAGGTTCCAGTCATGTCTCCCAAGGTGTGGCGTGAGATCGGGAAAGTACTAATGTTGTACATCGTTAAGAAAATTTTAAGGATGAAGAGAATACAATACAAGCGTTTAGCATTGGTTTTGAATCACTTTTGGGTAACCCTATTTCGTTATTCCAACATGGTTCCCACAACCCTTAGGTGCGGAGGTTTTAGCCTCTCATGATTTTAAAATCATAATTTGCATTCATAGAAAAACACATAATTAAATACTTACAATAATAATTGGGAGAAACCTAGATTTGAATATCAAAGAACAATCTTAAGAACAATGGATGAAATCAAGAGCTTGATCCTAAGAATTGCTCTCTGAAACATGATGAAGATTCACAAATAATTCTTCACACGTCTCTAGTAATTTGTTTCTAAGTTCTCTCAATATAATAAAACATAAAAAGCTATTTATACAGACATTAGAAACCTTTTCCTACGCTAACAGGGAATTTTCCATATCTAGCGCCGACTGAATCATGAATGAACCTACGACCCGTAGCAGGATTGTACGAGTTGTACCTGCTTCTCGTACATCCTTGGATGCTGCAGATTTGTCTAAGTGTTGGCAGGCTAGTAAGGCTCATACCACAATCCTACGAGTCGTACAATGCATCCGTGGTTTGGCCTTGAGAACTCTAACATCTCCTGAAGTTTTCCATGAGTTTTATCGTACGCTCGTACCTTCCTCCTACGAATCATACTTCTTATTGTGTATGAAGTCCTGTCATGTCTGGAATAATCTCCTGAAGTTCACCACAGCTCATGGTACGGGTTGTAGTGGTTGCTACGATCCATGAGTTCCACCCATACCAAGAGATTGCCTTTGTGCAAATTTCTCTGAACAATTCCACAACTCCAGTTATGGCTCGTACTGAGAGTCATACATTACCTTCCTCTTATTCTAGCCTTCTGACTTTCACCACGATTCTCAATATGGATCGTACAATCAAGGTACGACTCGTATTGAGACTTGTACTTGGCTGTTTTTTCTGAATTTTTAGGTCTATTTTACACATTTTTTCTCCAACACTTATTTTCCCTGAAATCAAAGTAAAAGTGCTTCATATCCATATAAACATACCTATGTCCATGCTATTTTCTCAATTTTAAGCATTGAAAGTGCTGTAAACTCACAACACATCACCAGATGCCACGAGCCATACCACGGGTCGTACCTTGAAACAACGACCTGTGGTTTCCTCGCGTTGCCAGATCTACCTTAATCCCCCATTATTTGATCTTTAAATGACGGCTAGACAACATGAGTCGTTACTCAGAAAAACAACTCATCGCTTCCTCTCGTCGACACCACTCACTTCATGCATAGTTTCTAAATCCTCCCAAAGGACCCAAATAACAGGTAGTACCTTGTGACGACAACTTGTTGCCCCAATCCGTTGCTGCTATTTCCAAAGCTCTGCTCCTTCCCATGAGTACAAACTACATCTCATTATCCCCTACAAGGAGTCATACCATGACTCATACCATCCAACCCTAACACCCTAGAAAAAAATGATGATTCCGGACCATGATCCATAAAATCAACCAACGTGTCATACCTTGACTCATTGGTCCTAGACCTGTCAACCAGAAATTTACCATGACTCAGACCTATGACCCATTACTCCTTCCCACAACTCGTATAATGAGTTGTTCTAAGACATTTTTCAAACTTTTTTTGAGATGATATTTTCAATTCTGAATCAATTCTAAGGAACTTTAGGGTGTTACATTATCTCCCCCTTGGGAACATTCGTCCTGGAATCTAGAATAAGCATATTCAAAGGCAGTGACAGAATTGGAATCCAAAATACTAAACATCAAAAGTTGAGAACTGATGGAGTGACTGACTCCGGACTGATACACATGATTCAGCTGAATTGATGAAACATACATACATTCTAAAACATGAAAGGAACTAAGAGATACGAACTTGACATGAAACTGAATAGAGTATTGAGAAGAAAATTGATACCTCATATTGAAACTGAGATAGAAGAGAAAAAGATGCAGGTATCTACCCATCATATCTTCTTCGGCTTCCCGCATAGCTCCCTCAACAAGCTGATTCCTCCAAAAAACCTTCACTAAAGCTACTTCTTTGTTTCTCAACATCCAAACCCGACGATCAAGGATCTCAACCAGAAACTCCTCATAGGTAAGGCTATCATTCACACCTATGCTCTCCACCGGGACAACCAAGGTCGGATCACCAATGCACTTCTTCAATAGAGATACATGGAAATGACCCATTGGGCGAGTCATTGAAACTGGAAGCACTTCTTCATTAGTACTGGGAATAGATGGATAAAACAACTCGTCAAGTCAGACAATGACCCATTGGGTGAATCGTTGTATCTGGAAGCAGCAATTGATCAAATAAATAAGAAACTTAATGGGAGGGACAATGAATTATCATCAGCAGATGTTCAAAATTCAAGAAAAGTGTTAGGTGTTAGGATGGAAGGACTAATGAGTCATTGGAGCCCTTAACGACTCGTCATGAGAAGTCGTGGTCAAGTATTTAGAACACTGGAAATTCAATTCCCAGAGGCAACGAAAGACATAACAACTCATCCTATCACTTAACCAGTAGTTGGTTGAGCCATCATCAAGAAGGAAG